>PVIH01005199.1:0-127583 GCA_004025045.1 Sigmodon hispidus
ACACACACACATACACACACACACACATACACACACACGCTCATCTCATACATCTAGTTTCTATGTATCTCTCTCAAAGGATAAAATCTTTTAGGCTACGAAGAACAGGGATGATTAGAAACCATAGTCTAGGCCATAAGGAAGCAAATCCTCTTATGATTAGATCCCAAATCCTTGGCAGCTCAAGAAGAAAATAATAGATTTATCAGTTGGCAACAGGAAAAAACCTAATTTCCGAGAGTCCATGCTTATTTTTGTTCCTAATACCACCAGACCTCCTTCTTCCTGACAAGATGGAAAACCACAAAGTAATTTTTTTTCATTTCTTAGACTCTTTCTTGCTTTCTTTTACTGACTCTCTCACTAACCCCTGGAGTTGGCATCCCTTATAATTACAGTGTTTATTCTTTATTCCTTGTCACTGTGTACATGAGGTTCCCTCCCCACAAAGCACCATAAGTTTAATTTTGGTAAATTTCCCAAAGTATCTATTAACCTCACAGATCAGAACCAGGGTCTGTCTCATCTTCCCATAGCCAGCTGTAGGTTAGCAATGGTGGCTGCAAAGAGTAGGTCAGCTGGTGGGAATTGGAAAGAGGAGATGGATATTACATCTAAACTTTTCTAGGGAGAAGGACAAAGAAATTATAAACTGTGATTCTCAGCACTTGACTGGGGCCATTCACAGCCAGGCTGCTTTCAGTGCACCTTGCAGATAGAGACAGATCAGAGCAATGCAGGTGAGCAGGTCACAAATATTCCAGAATCTCATGGCAAGATAGTAATGCATACCATTGGATGACATACATTTAGATTCACAGGTCCAGCCCTCTCTCAAGAAGCCCTGATAGAGAATTCTAGGTGCTAAGACATGTTAATAACATAAATATGGAGCTCAGGCCCTGAGTTATTGTCTCTATGTTATGATGCTTATGCCTGCAGAGCTGGGTCTGGAGAAAAAAAAAAAAAAAAAAAAACTATTCAGTGACTTCAGAATAAAACAAAGACTTCCTTTTTCAATTATATCCCTCATATGAGGAGGGATTTTATATTATGAAAATACTACATGACAAAGCCAAATATGTAAACATTAAAAACATATGATGATTTGCTTTGCTAGAACCTCCAATTTTCATTTAAAAGAATAATAGTGGTATGTTTATGTAATAAATGTAATCTTGGAAGAGATATATAAAACTGTAATGTATAAATTTACCTGTAGTTTATATAGACAAGTCCCTACTGATGGATGTGGAAGTGTGCTTAGTGTTTGCATTGTAAAATAATGTCTTGATTATAAATGTCTGCACACATATTCTATCCTTTAAAGCACTAAGAATATGCCTCTCATATCCTTTCAAGGTCAGCTTCTACCTGTGATGCCTGACAATCTCTAGTCCCTTCTTTTGCAGGAGTGTGACCTCTAAATACAGGAAGTTGAAGGTTTTGTCAGAAAAGTCTCATACAAATTACTCAGTTGGTTGGCAATTGATGTCTAGAGCTGAATAAAGAAGCCAGAGCAGAGAATGTGGTGACAGTTATGACAATGAAGTGTGCCTTAAAGGCATCTATGATGGGAGAGTCTTGCTATTTCCCAGCTTCTGTCTTAATAGGACATCTGCACTGAGAAGAAAGAAGGCACAGTGATAGAGGGCAGAAGGATCGACCAACCGAGTAACACGAACATGGGGAGAGGTGGGCAGCCCGATATCCTACAAGTAGGAGGGTGATTGCAAACTGGAAGTGGCATGGCACATAGCAATAATTAGCACTTGAATTGCTCTGGATCCCCAGGTCTCAAAGCACTTTGCAGGCTAATCATCTGAATTGTAGAATACCCTTGGTGCACAGGTAGTGATATGCTAGCAAAGTTGAATCAAAAGGAGTGACTTAAAAGTTCCTTGACCTTGACAATTTCAAGAACTCAGGACCTTGGGTCCCAAGAAGAAATGTTGGCTCCGTAAGTTGTTGTGTATGTAACATTTACACGTCTTGGCTTTGAGATGATTTCCAAAGCTGGAATTCAGCAGCTGCAAGTAGAAAATCTGGGAACTCAAACATCTTGGGAGAGCAGCTGAGGAACTTGGCCTCAGGAAGAAAGAAAAAAAAACCAAACAAACAAAACAGAAGGCAGTTTCCAGTCTTAACAATTTCACTGACCGTTTTCAACTCTGAACATGGGTCTTCAGAGGGCTGATCTGTTAAAAATTAACTGGATCCTAGATATCCCAAGAAGCATAGTAGACATACTTTATTAAACACATTAAAATTTACATAAGGTTAGATTTGTCTGGAGTATGCAGTGCTACAACCTGTAGCCTTATAAACATCTTTATCAAAATGTAGTCCATTGCTCCCAAAGTACACTTAAATGTGACTCCTGTAATCCTTACCCACTGATATTTATCTTATCTCTGAAGCTACAGGTCCTTTCTAGAATGGAATGTGGATGCAATTATATGCTATGTGACTTTTGAGAGTATTTTCTCTCCTCTTAGGGTTCCTCCAAAGGATGACTCTAGTTGGAGGCTGCTATGAATACAGTCTCCATAGTCACTTATGCAAGCCTTGTAAGCCAAGGTGTGTTCTTAGTTTCTGTCTTTGTCTAGGTGAATTCTTAGGAGTAACAGAACAGGTTGGAAGGTAAGTAATGGACCAACAACTTTCCAAAAAGTTGTATTCTTTTAGGCTGTATTTGTAATATTTTAATTCAATTATTTTTCAGATACTTAGTATTGCACAAATTTTATTTGGTATTATAATAAAAACCCAGAGCCAGATATTGGGGAAAGGCTGAATTTTTAGGAAGATAGAGAAACAAACTACAGCCAATTTTTACATAGCTAATTCCTCAGCCCATCTTCAGGAATCCTCTGACTCAAGGTCTCTCTCCTTGGCCCACCAGGGAAGAGGCAGGGGAAACTGACCCCCTCCCTCAGCCCAGCTATCTATTTTCTTGTTTAACATCTTTAGAGCTGGGATTAAAGGTGTGGTCACTACTCCCTGAATTTTATGGCTTGCCTCTGTAGGTGGATCTGTATTTTGATATTTTAGACTATTTTCATTCAATATATTACTACATCTCTGCTTTTGTGTAAAAAATAAAAGCATTATAATTAATATAAGAAAAACTATATACAATAGGTACAATAACTATATATAATATATACAGGTAATAATTACATCAGTAATGTCCAGTCCATTAACAATTGATAAATTCAAAGAAAATATTTTATTATTTATCCTACTTTGATGAGACCAAAGAGTTGAATCTAATTCACTTTTTATCTAACTTGTATTTCTAAATGAAAGCTATCTTTTGATATCTTTCAAACTCACACACTTTAACCTCTTAGTGAATTTCTTTTCTAAAACTGTCACTAGAAAACTTTTAACTATCTCATCTTTACCTCTCTCAGAGACCAGAGAAAGAAATAATATTAACTAAGTAAACAGAAGTGTAAGCAAGCAACTTTTTAAAAATGTGAACAACTGCAGAAACAGGCTGCCTGAACAGTCATATCTGTTTTTGTTTGTTTGTTTGTTTGTTTGTTGTAGTTTTCCGGCAACTGTCTTTTGCCTATAGGCCTAGTATATCTGAGAGACTTACCTGTGAAGCACAAGATTTTTAAAGGCTTTTCTTTTCTTCTTCTTCTTTTTTAATTTTAACCTTGTCTTGGTAAGGTTTGGCAGTTATTTTGTGTGTGTCTTGCTTATCTATTTTGGACATCATACTGTCAGCAATCAAGGTTAGAACACTGTTTTTGTCTAGTGGATAACTTTTGCCACAAAGAAAGTTAACTTGATATGGAGGGTTTTTATGTTCATTATCTTTTTTGTAGCTGGTATTGCCAGGAACAGACATATCTCATTGTCATAAAAATAAAACTGAACTTATATTATTAAAATATCTTAAATGTCATATTTTGAAGATCTCTGAAGTACTTGAAGAAGACATATCTATTTAAAATTTATCTATTTTTGACCTTGACTATATCTTATGACTATATCTAATATGACTATAACTTTGATTGTATTATCTAACTATTAACTTGTATATTTAGATTTTAATTTGTTGGTAATAATAATTTTTAAGGACTAGCAATATGTATTATACCTACTGTGTAGGTATAATATCTTGAACAAGAATAGAAATATATATAGTAACAAAATTGATCTTAACTTTGTATTAATATATATAGTTTGTATACAATATATAAAAATTTAATCTAACGTAAAATATTTAAAACTAGTAATTTCTTTTTCAAAGTAGAATTAATAATCTATTTTTATATCTTATTGTATTTTTAGAGTATGTTTAGTAGTCTATTTTTTATCTTATCAGCTTGGAAGCATTGGTTTGTCTGTATGTGATTTTCCCCATAATTGTTAATACTTTGTACACATATCCTGCCAATGGGCTGTATAGAATCTTGAAGGAGTGTTGGTTTGTTTCTCTGCTCAACATCTGGAGATAGAGTGTCTTGTCTTGAAAAAAAAATATTTTGTTTGAATTTATCAATTGTTAATGTCCTGGACATTACAGCTTTCCTTGCAAATATTTATGTGCATTTTTAATCTTTTTTAATTTTAAATTTTAATCTTTAAATTTATTTTTCTCATTCTTATTCAGTTGTTTGCTTTTGATTTTCTGTTAACATAAGCATTCATCTTATATTCTGGATAAGTGTTCTTATTAGATATGTATGTCACAAATGATCTTTCTCTCATTGGTAACTTTTAGTTTTTATTTTATAATTGCCTTTCATGGAGCTAATGTATTATCACATTCTTTCCAGTGTTCCAGTGTTGATGATCAAACTCGAAAACTTACACATACTAAAAAAGTACTCTACACTAAACTATATACCCAGGCTGCTTCTTTCCTATAATCTATTTCCCTGGGGTTGTAATCATGGCAGCTACTTATTCTCAATCTGTATTTTTCTCATGAACATCCATGTAATGAACTATTTAGCCACATGTAGGACACTGAGTATCCATCTATTTAAACTTTGCCTGGTAGAAACTGTCATAGTACTTTTGGGTACCTTTATCTACAAATTCTGTGTCTCTGAGTCGTTATAATTGTCTATGGATCTTCTTGCCCAGAAATCTCTTATACATGATGAACATTTGGGGGAAATCACAAAAGGCACCGTGTTTTTGTAATACATAGTTCAACAAAAGAGCATACTAAGTATCAAAGTACATTCCAATCACTACCAAGATTATTGTATTATGACATATTGTGGTATAATAAACAGTGGGAAATTCATAATCAAGGGTTTCTAAAAGAACAGAAGAAATTTCTTAGTTCATAGAACCGATACAATCAAAATGTCAAGATAAGCAAAGGTAATCTCAAACCACAAACCTGGACTGAAGTGTAGGGAAGTTTAGAGAACACTGGACTTGAGATGATGAAACCAATGAAAAAATCCAGAGTTTTAGAGACTCTTTAAGGTGAAGAAGCAACATCTTTTACTTATGGGGAAAATGAATCCAGAAAGTACTTGACACTACACCAATTGGACAGTGTCTATTTAGTTGATGAAGACAGGCAGCTAAATTGAGAACAAGGGTGGCCTGTCCTAGCTATGACCTGGGCCATGTCATGCTGCAGACGCACTCAGATGTTCCAACAAGAGCCCTGAAATCCAGTTGAGAAGAAATTAAAGAAGCCGATTATGTGGCATGACACTTAGCATTTTCTAACTCCAGGGAAATTTCAAACATGTTTTATTTTCTGCTGCTTTAAGTGTTAGATGAGTAAAAAATGTCAAGTTTGACTCTGATGCATTGGTCTTTATTTGGAGAACTGGAGTCACTGACCCAGAGCTGTGGGCTAGGTGAGAGTTAGGGTGGCTGGATTGGTGACTATCCATCTGCCTGCTAACCACACTCTCTGATAAATTGTTAACATTTGTAAATGGTTTAGAGTTGCTATTTGAGACTATTTGACACACACACTTGGGCATACATTCACATATGTTTCTCATGACTCCTAATTAAATATAAATTCTTTACCTCAATTTGGTAAACTATGTGCAGTAGAAGCCTACTTGAACTCCTATTGCTGGAAAAACAGGATTTCTTATATTTCTGAAGTATTGTTACCAGTCCATAGAATGTAAATATCACTAAGACACTATAATGGATAAGGTCTTTCCTATGGTAAATTAAATATCACTGATTTAAAATTGCACATGTGTGAAAATAAAAAGTCTCAAATTGCATATGATTTAATAAAGGTAACTCAAGATAATATCCTACATATAATTTATATACTTTAATGTATATACTTTAACACTTTGCATATTAGACATAGCAATTTTAAAATTTAATATGAGATCTGCAAGTGGCCCAGCAAGTAAAGGCAATGCCAGGCAAGCCCTATGACCTGAGGATGAACACTAGGACCAAAACAACGTGGAAGAAGAAAACCGACTCTATGACATTTTAGTGAGCACATAATCACACAGGATAAACTCATGAATTAAAAGCAAAATTAGTCAAAGAGTTAGCATGTTCCAGAAATCTTTGTTCTTTAACAATCATCCAGGTCAGTTCCCAGTTTCCCAGTGACAATTTCTGAAGGCATGAAAGAACAAGTCTTGTCTCTATAATTTACAGTCAGAATAATGTTTAACATATAAACATACCAGTATATCTCATGTAACTGTGCACTCTGATCAAGTGGTGTGTTAGCCTAACACAGGCTAACATCAGCAGTGACTGGCTTATGTAACAGTTGTTCTTCTTACGCTTAAATCACGAAAAGTCCAAGTACCCATCATTATACAACCCCTGTAACTGATACTCGTGAACCCTTTGCCTACTCCTGGCTTAATCTGTTTTTGCTTTGTTTGGATGGTTGAGTTGTTTTTTGTTTTTACTTTTTTTTTTTTTCCCTCAAGTTCTGTACAAAGCCTACACCTCCTTCCTATGGGCCACTGAGCTCTGCCACTTTTCATAATTGTATTTACTCATTAATATTTCATTTTGATTTTTCTGCCTCTAGTCAGGAAGTTACCTAACAGCATGACTCTGTGTTGGTCTTGGAAAGATGGAATAATCACTAAAAAAGAGAGAGAGAGACTGGAGTTTTTCATTAGCAAATGGTGTGCTTTTGAGAAATGATTAAACCCATCTGAGCTTTTAATGAAACAAATCATGTTCAAGAAACAGGTAGTCCAAAAACGTAACACTCCAGACAGAAAAAGAAAGTTGGGAAACAGGAACTTAGGTAAGCAAGCACAAAACAGGCAGTGATCTGGGAATCTTAGCTCTTCCTGTAGTCCATGGTTCTGACTCTTCCATGGTGGTACTCTTTTATGCTACACAGTGACTGGATCCGCTGACCTTCCCAGTTCATCAGTGTAAATCACTGAGGGTCCAGCTTTCTCAAGCCAGCCCCACATAGTAGCCATAAGCCAGGTCTAGGCTTGGAAGTGTGCAGTGTGTGTATGGGAGTGGGAGGAGGTGGCAAGCCTGTTATGTCACATTCCTTTCTTCTAGATCTCTAATCAAGCTCTGATGGTCATGTGACATAAAGCCCCTCAATGGAAGAGAAGGAAGAAGCCTCAGGAAATGTTGGCAAGAATGGAATTTGCACCCCCAAGTTCAGGTTCTATGGGCACGCCACTGTGCTTTCAAGCCCCATCAAGCTCCCAGGTAAATTTTCTGAACAAAATCAAAAACAAAGCATAGCTCTTGTTTGGCCCTACTGTTCACATCTTCCCAAGGATGGAGAGCACATATGAGCCTGTGGCAGGTAGCAGAGAGCCCACTGTCTTGTGCCTTGATGCTTGCCCATAGCTCACTCTCATTCATCTGTAGTCGACTCACAAAATCCAGTGGCACCTCCAAATTCTGCACCCTGGGCATTTCTTTTTTATCACTGGCTTGGCTTCCTTTATACCTCAATCATGGAGGAGAAGCCAAGAGCCCTATTGAAAACCAACCAATTTCCATCCAAACAAGACACTCTCCTTTGCTTACCTCTCAGCACATACACCAGGAAATGGAGGAATCTATTCATTTGTTTACAACCAATGTTCCTCACGAGCATGGAAACAATTAACTTACCTAAATACCACTCTAACCTCAGAGCCATGAAGAATCTATGCATAGTAAGTACTCAGTGAATAATTATTAAAAGAATGGTTTATATTTACCAAGAATGAAGCAACAATCAATAAATTCTTTCTGCAATTCCTAAAGTTAAACAAACAGCCTGTATTTTAATTATTATTGTTATTTTAGTTCCTTGTTTGTGAAGGCATGTTTATAGATCATAGATTTATTTTACATAAAAGTAACATGGCATAAATTCTATATGTTTGGGCAAGACAGCAGTCACTCTATTATAAGGAAGAGGAAAAAAATGTCACTGTGGATCATCAGAACTACTGGGAAACTACTTAGTTACTTTCTGTAGGACCTGGCATCTTTCCAGAACACTTAGGCTGACTGCCCATGGGAAGTAGATGATAGTACAGAATGAAAAACAAGTGTGTGGGCAGCAGATAAAGTGTGAGCTGCTTTCACTCTGATCTCAGTAAAGTTCCAGAAATGATGTGAGACTCCTCATAGTCTTCAGTAACATGCAAAGTAACTAGTCAAGTTTATGATGATTTATTTATTGAAGTATTTCAGTAGCACAAACACTCAGACACAGAATTCTGCCCTTAATATAAATCTACATTGAACATACTCACCTGGAATCATGTGCCTACACTTGGAATTTCTCCTAGGAATTACTAAATCAAAGAGGAAATATGTATGATGTACATTTTAAAAGAAATATACTTTAGATCTGATGCTCATTGTCAGTATTCTCTCACTTTTTCTCAACTGAACATAAAAATTGCATTTTGACTAATGTACACTGGATATTTGTATTTTCCATTTTTAAAGTTCTTTCTTACATTATTCTCCTAGAATACTCATCTCTGGAAATAGATGTTGTGCACTATTTTTCCAGCATTTTACCTGCAATTTTGGATTGACTGTGCGGTGCTCTGAAGTCTGGCCTGCTGATCCTCTCCCTACACAGCATCTTCTTTCATTGCCTTTGCCTTTGCAATGTTCCCTGGCATTTTGCAATTTGATATTTATGAATTTGTCTGCTAGGTGATTAGGGGATAATCTTTTTCACAACTACGTTTATGTCTGGCTAATTAGTGTATTCGTTTTGCTGAGTGTTTCCTTTCAGATAGCTACCCAAGAAATACTTTTTGAGAAACGCTTTATTGTTCAATGGAATTAGAATCTACTATGCTAGACATAGAATGAAATGAAATTCTGGGGCCTGGTTGAGAACCAGGTCCATCATGAACAAAAGTAAAGGGAAATAGGAGAAGGGGACAGAAATAGACTTTGAGGATCAGTGAAAATTTCAAAGTTCTCAAGAAAATGCACCCACCCCTTTCCTGGAAATCTTGTAAATTTGTTCTATGCACTACTTCCTCCCATTCAAGGCTCAGTTGGTAACAACACTACTAGAATGTTCAGGGTCTTCTGGTCACTTTGACTCAGCCCTCAAGGGTTGCTTGTGTTACTTTTTGAATCAATGAATAAAATCTAGGCCAAAATATTCTCCTAGTACTTTTGTGGACAGTGTTAATTTTTGTGGCATATGCTCCCTCACAATAAACATCATAAGATTTATATTATTGAACACTGATAGTTCAAGTGGTAATAAAATATTAGGATTTTAGTATGGAGTAAACGCAGCTCATACTCCATAAACCACTGGCAAACTAATTAATAGGCAGCACATTAGCAATTTATATACTTGTTTGTTTTGTCATGGGTCATTTAAAATGAACTCATGAAGTTCGTTCTAACTTTGACTTCTTTCCTCATACATGCTTGGCACATTTATATGACAAACCTTAGATACTAATGAAAGACTCGGTAACTTCAATTTGGAGTAGATATATAGCCTCGAAAAGTTAACCATTTATAAATTAATTTAGAAATATGATCATAATTTCATGCTGATTTCTAACATAAAATCACAATTATACTATGCAGACAAATATTGACCCCATAGATAAGCTTCACAATTACATTAAACTCAGCAGAACTACGGTAAGAAAACTACATGAGAGTTACAGTCATTAAAATGTTTTAAAGTTCTTTAAAAGCAAATTAAAAAATAAATATTAAACTGAAAGGAGGCTTTCATCGTTGTCAGGTGTCCAGCTTATGTGAACAGACTGGGGAGGTCAACAGTGCTTCGAATAATTCCTGAGAATGAAGGGGCAGATTCTATGCAAAGCACTTAGTGTGCAAAACCTGACAAGTGGAGAGCATTCCCTTTCTGTGTTAAGCATGATGGCACTGCCATAGGGGTTGGCCCCATTCTGAGTCAAGTGTGTAAGAATGGACTCTGGGTTCTATCTACACACATGATCTCAGATGTAGGTCTTATTGTTCAATGGATAGTGTATCTGAAATTTCAGTCACAGCCCACACCTTACTTGAAGATTCTTCTTTCTTTCCTTCCTGCATTCATTTTTCCACTACCTGGTTTTGAACCCAGAACTTCATGTGTACGTGGCTAAATTCCACATAGCAATTGTCCCACTATGTTGAGATCTTAACTTTACCTTAATTTATTTCACTTTTGAAAAATCATTTAGAAAGAGCTACTGAGTATATTATTATTTTAGTCTACATTATAGACAAGTCATAAGAGGCCACAGCAGTTTTCCAACATATAAACCTTTGAAAACTAGCTTGAATACAGTAAATGGCCAGTATGTTTAACTTTTATAATGATGACATGGAGGTCACTTACCAAATACTGCCAATCCTTCTTCATTCCATCAGACACCCTATACTCTAGTGAATACTAGATATTGGTGTAACTCACGTAATTTTGCTGAAACCTAAGTGTGTGTTTGTGTGTATGTGTGTGTGGGTGCGTGTGTATGTTTGTGTGAGTGTGTCTGCACATGCACATGTACTTTTTCATGTGTAGCAAAAACAGAATATATTAACTTAATGGTTTTATTTGTTACCAGAATCTTAGTGTTTGCCGTTTCCACATGAGGCTGTGTGTTTCACCAAAGACTCCCCTAAGCCTTGTCTTTGTACCCATGAAGTACTGAATAGCTGATGGTGAATTTGATACAGAATAAATGCATGCTCACTTCAACTTAATTTTCTTTATTATTTATTCATATGTTATACAGATTAAGATAGGACATGTTTTTACCCAATTTCTATCAAACAATCCTAGCATGCTGATATTTAGGAATTACATAAAATATATAGATGAGAAATGAAGATACTGTGTAAATGTTACTTTAGTGAATTGCTTATTTTTGTAATGCCCCTTGCAATGTCAGTGTTTTCAACCCCTTGACAGAAGTTTACACCTGTAGCCATGGTGATTAGTCAAAGTGAACAGTGATCAGGTGAGGCCCCTGTACGCCTGACGTATACTTCAGCATCTTGTGTGTTAAGCTATATAATCTTACAAAATCTTTTCCTTGACTTTATTGAAGATTTTTTTAGTTGAATAAAATAAGAAAACCCACCAGTTTTTGTAAGCCTAGTTGAAATCTGAGTGTTCTCATGATACAAGGCAATTCTGAAAAGGTCATACACTGAGTCAGCATAAGAAATTAATGTCATCAAAAGCCAGTGAGATGGCTCGGTGGGTAAAAGTGTCTGCCCCTAAGCCAGTCACCTGATTTTTTCTCCACTGGACACAGAAGGAAAGACCAACTGACACAAGCTGTCTCAGATTTCCACAGGTCATCTGAGGCACATTCATGCCTCTGACAAATCCACACAGACAATAAACAAATAAATAAAATATAATTTAAAAAATAAGTTAAAGTTATCTAATGTCTTAATTCCTGCTAATATAGTGTCTGGTAAAGGCAAGGAGATGTACATAGTTGGCCTCATCAACACAACTGTAATTAAGTAAAAACTATTTCCAAAGAATGCTCCAGTAATAACAATTTTACAATACACAGGCTTTAACACATGAATTAATTTAGATGATAGAAATTTCTGATTGAGAATACATAAAAGCCCATGGCGTTCCTTTTATAAAGACAATTCTAATAATATAGCATTAGGGTTTCCCCCATTCAATTAACTTTACAGACTTGTAATGGATTTCTTAATTAGACTTGTTATTAACAAGAATATTAAATGAATTAAAAACATCACTGACAGCCACTTGTAATAAACAAAAAATCAAAAACACCCACATTTTATGCTCCCCACTTCCCCCATCCAATCCAAAGCTTTTAATAAACTAACAGATATATTGAAGTTAATTATACAGTTGTCAGAAAGAAAAAAGCCCAGGATCATTGCCTGAGTGTTTGATGAAGGCATTCTCCTCAGTGAAGGAGGAGACTGGTGATGGTCCCTATAGATGTAGCCTTGTGATGAAGAGGCTGATACAGCCTACTCAAGGCATTGTCCTCCAGCATCCGCTGCCTGAGGACATCAAGGGAGAAGATGCACCTGCAGACGCCACTCCCTTCATCTTCTGAAATGAACAGCATGTCATCAACAGTGAGGAGCATCGCAGTTCCAAATTCTAGACTCTTGAATGCAATGATGTCTTTAAATTTAAAGAATGAGAGGGAGGGAAAGGTTCTTTATTTTGGACCGCAACAATGCCTTTATGAGTGAATATGAATCTTCAGTTGTCTATAGAAGTATACAGGTAAAATCCATCTCAAAGGTTATTTTTGATGGTGTGTGTGTGTGTGTGTGTCTGTGTGTGTGTGTGTGTGTGTTGCAGCAGTAAATATGAATAATGTAGATAAAGGACTCTATCAAAGAACAGTGTGGTCATATGAAAATAAATCCCTGGGAGTAGAGAGTCATTCACATGGAAAGTATCTTCAGATCTCGCCAACAGCCTATGGATGTGGAGATGGAACTGTTTTCTAACATAAACATGGGACAACAGAGCAATAGGAAGAAAGGGTTTAAGACTCCAAGGAGTGAAAGAAAATCACCTCTGTTCCAGAGTCTCCAAGTGATGACTTCACTTCGTTGACTCAGAGAACTATGTATCTCAAAGACCATGTAAAGTGCCCCAACTATCTCATGAGGCAATCAGAACCACTTGGTAGCTAAAAATAGAGACACTATCAAAATGTCTTAAACAAAGTTCTGTATATTTTTTCCCAGTCATAAGTTCAAGGAGCATTAAGAAGTAAGTAAAACCAAATGCAAATAAACTATAAACTTCAAGTGGAGCCCAATAACGCTGCTCCTACAGAGTGTCCAGCCAATAGTTTGTGAAGGTGTATCTGCTGTCCTGGTGCTCTGGGGAGAGAAGTGTCTGTATATGTGAAAACACATTGAACTGTATTCCTTAGGTAATATCAAATGCATATTAATGAATATTAATTTAAATAGAATTTGGTCCAAATGTATTTCCATCACATACACAAAGTAAGACTTCTGCCAGCACCTCATTCCTCCAAGAAATAACCAGATATCCATATCAATATGTCTGCTCAACTAGACACATTCATTGATTTGAATATGATTCAATGTGGTCTTAAGTCATAAATTTTTATCAACATTCTGTATTAATCAAAAATAAAGTGAGGAAAGCAAATGGCTCATTCTATATGAAGATGCTGAAGTAGATGTGGGTAAGTCCTTATGGCTACTTTAAAACGTTGAGAATAAATTTGAATTTCAACATCAGGGACCACTTATGTTTCTTTGCTAGATGCTGCTACTATTTATTATTGCAAGAATACTAGAATCTACAGTGTTGCATGATAACACAGACAGGCCACCTTTGTCACTTCAAGCATCACAAATTCCTTTCCTTAGAATTAATAGACATTCAGTCCTGTAAGCTTTGGGAAACATAATTGTGCAGTTTGCCCTCCATCTTTGTTAAAGAGCCACAATGCAGACACTGTCATTAGTTAAAAACCATTTTATCTGCATCATGAAAAAATACTACTTAACATAATATCCAAATATTAGTTTAAAAGCCGAAGTATAGTCTTTTCAAAAAGTGAATTCTATGCCAGAAATAGAGTTAACTACTTTATAGTTATGGCATCTATGCTTAGAAGTGTTGTAATTAAACATATAGCTTGAGACACACAGCTATTTTATTTTGTCAGAGTAAAATTAAATCCAGAATAATTAGTTCTCATATCAAGCACTCAACTTGAGTAAATCTAGCTCAAGATGTGTTTAGCACAGAAGCCTGCAGCTAATGGTACATAATGTGCTGTAATTTCATTTTGGCTTGATTTATATAAAATCACAGCAGCCTCAAAACAAAACCCACATGTCTTGAATTAACTGTAATTAACTTTGAGATGCTACATGGGCCCTCACAGAAAGAGTAATTCCAAAATACCTTGTTCCTTTCACATGCAGAAACAGTTATAATTCAACCAGATATTTACTTACTAAATACCTACTTAATAATAAAATAAATTCACAAGTTTTGGAGTCCTTAGTATAAACTACAATTCAGAGGTACAGAGACACACATAGGTCAAGTAATGATGATTTATTGCTGAAATATGTTGGCTAGAGGGATATTCTTACCACCATATCATCAAATAAATTCACAGAACTTAATAGCAGGATGGGTGACTTTTCTAGTCAGTGAGCACTAACCTAGAAGGAGAAAAATACTCAAAACATTTTGAATCATGAATTCATCAGAATTTATCATTCTGCTAGAACTAATGAGATGCTTGAAATGTGCAAACATGAAAATGGCATGGTACAGTGAAACCATTTAATATGAAAAATTATTCTACACAAACTGCCTAATTCTCTAGAATTAAGAGGGTTGCCTAACACATGCTCTTAGTTAAGTGAACTCAAAAATGTTCAAATATTCTGTGTAGGACAGACATCCAAACAAAATGTACTGTTTGAATTCAAAACATTATTTTCAAGATCTTGGTATCTGTGATATTTTAATATGCTCTATTCTCCTGGTTCAAAAAAAATTGGTTTGAAATTAATCTAACCATAAAGTAGAATAGATGTGTGAACTATTCAAAATAAAAAATAGCAATTTTGTTCAAGCTTTTCCACCAAAATAAACAAAATTATGTCTCAGAGGCAAAGTAGAAGCACATAAAATTATTACAAAGCCAAAATTCTACCTTTTTCTAAGTATGTGTGTGTGTTGGCTTCGGCTGTGCTAAACTCAGACCAGCGTAAGATCCAACAGGCCAGATCTAGGTTACACTGGACAGAACACATTTGAATTAGGCCTTGTAAACAGCAGCAGCAATTTTTATGATCCTGTGATTCTGCAGCCACCTTCCTGGGCAGCTTCATCATCTTCTCTAGCATCCATGTAGGAGACCATCAACTCATCCTGTGCTCCCACTTTCCCACTGAAGATTCAGGAGAAAAAGCTGAATAACCTTCAGTCATAAGGTGAGTAACAGAAAGGAGAGTCAGGCATACAATTTCCTGAGGGTCAGTTGTATGCCCTTTACTGTAAATATGAGTAGACAGGAGGAAGTTTGGTCAGTGGAGACCACACTCCTTGCTTGGACACAGGCTAGGAGTAACAGACTTCATTATGAGTTTATGGAAAACTGCCTAGTGCTGAGGTAGAGACACTAGCTGCTCTGTGTTATTGGTTGAGTCATGATCTCCCTAAAGATGCATTAAGATTCTTAACTTTGTGCCTGAACATGAGCCAGTATTTGGGACAGATCTCTGCAGGTGGGATCAAGTTAAGCCTCAGAGCTTCCGATGTGCTAGAATCCCAGTTGACTTGGTATTCTTATTAGAAGTGGCTCCGGAAAGACATAAGGAAGAAAAATGGAGAGATGTGGGGACAATGTTTCTGGTGATGGTATCTACAAGCCAAAGAATGCTGAGAATCACAACAGCCTCAGAAGAAGTACTCAGAGGGACATGTTCTTCTAGAGGCTTTCAAATGGGATGTTGCTGACAACGCCATAATCACAGCCTTCTGCCTTGAGTGATGCTGTGGGAGAAGAGGTTTCTGTTAAACTGCAGTTTCCACAATTGCCATAGGCTTCTGTAATCCTGTAGGGCAGGAAAAAAGGGATGTCTGCTTCCATTTCAAAAAAAAAAGCAGAGGCCAGGAAAATAATGTCTATGAACACAGAGGGGAGCAGACACCCATAGAGATTACATACATACATATACATATACATGGAGCCCAGAAATGCAACTGTACTAGTGCATTCTAATAATAGATATATCATTGGTGGAAAAAGGGATTATCTCTAAATTTAGATAGAATGGTGGGGTTTGTAATAAGTCATGTGATCATGGATGAAAGGACACAATTAGGAAAGATGGGACAGTAGTTGTTCATTGGCATTGTCTAAAAGTTGTTGGTTTATTTGCCATTTCAGTGAGTGGAGCGATATAATGTTCATTCCTCTTCCATGGTATGCTAAGCACCAACATTCCTTAACAGTGTGTTTATAACCCAGGCTGTTCCAAGCTCTTACCTGCTCTCCCTTTAGTTTTACAAAATTCTTCATGTAGTATTAAACATGACCTATGATTGGGATTAATGCTTATTTTACCCTGGCTAACCCCTTGGAAAGGGGAATCTAGGCCATTTCATTATGCATGCATATAATTTATGATAAGAAATCATTTAATTAATTGAAAAGATAGCCTTTGATAATGTTTTGAGAATCTAAATGTGGCTTCTTGGTGATAAATGTGATAAAGGAAATGGCTTTTGGTAAGGAATTGTCCTAATTTCGCAGAAATGGCAGATATTAACACAAAATTTTGCATGTTCAATACATCTGTTACCCACATCCAGGATCTTGTTACAATATTGGGGTAACATTTCTCTCATTGCCTCCCTTTTACAGTACGTCTAGACGGCTGAGATGTTAGATTCCTCTCATCACTGTTCCAGTTGCTTGTGAGTCTCTATCGGGTGTCTGGGCCTTTTGCTCAGCTCTATCTGGTTGGAGAGAATGTTCCAGACACAATACCATTTCCAGACAAGAGAGTTCTTGTTCATATAAGTGCAGAAGGACACCTACGTTCTATATAACATTGTAGATTAATATCTATCATTAGATTAATTTTCTAAGTGGATTACTATCAAAATAATGTCAACACAAGGCTATCACTGAGTCTACAGAACATACTAGAGTTGGATCATTGTCTCTCTGTCAATTCTCAAAGAAACTTTTTATTTTCTAACCTGAAAATCCAAACACCATCCTTGCCACACCATGATTACTGCTTTTGTCTGAAGTCTCTGTGGACTCTTGTTCTGTTTGATGCCTGCCACCTTGGCAATTCTAGATAGCACAGAACATTTAATATTCACATTTTAAAAGATTTGTTTCATGTTTCCTTTTCATGATTATCAGTCATGGCAGAATGATTTAAAGAGCATTTAAAGCCATTCTTAGAGTGGGTATTTGCTCCACCAATGACCTTGGGCTATCAGGCCCAATAGAGGTGGTGCTTTTTGTCTGCCAATGTGACCTCTTAAAAAAGAAGACAAAGGGGGTCATACTCTCTTCTTGGGTGGTGAAGACCAGGTCAGGTGCTATGAAGCAGCTTGTAATTAGTCTCCAGCTTTTGATTCTGCAACTGGACTTAACTTATCCTTTATCAGTGAATCTGTTCCCCATAGAATCCCTTTATATTATATATATATATCTCATTGAGGCTCAAGTTATAACACCCACTCCCATTCACCTTGGCCCTGAGTCATCCCAGAAAATTCTTCTTTTGGGGTTCTGTACTGTAAAAATGTTTCTACATCTTCCTTAAACAATCTGCACTCAGATCCTCTTTAAATTTTCACTCCCCCTTCCATGGCTGCTATTTAGGCCTTCATTAAAATCCAGCCACAGTGCCCACCATACCATTAAGCCATGAACTGCCTCTGAATCTACTGTTGGTACCAGAATCCTCTGTGGATTGACTTTGGTCATGGGTCCATTTGTCCTTTTTGCTAAAATAAATACAAACAAACCATTTAACGACACACAGAGATTTCTAATCACTTTAGCACATGTAATAATTTGACATTTCCTTGTTGTAACACTGTGTTCTCTCCCCTTCCCACAATGGTCCCTCTCTTATAACCAGTCTAGGCTGCTCCAGTGTGGGAGCCTTGTCACCAGAGTCTCCCTTATTGAAGAGGAGCCCCAGTCTGGGCTTTGGGCTTCTTGTGAAACTGAAGTTTACTATCAAAAAGACATCCTGAATGTTCAGCTGGTTTAGAGCCTTTGCTTAATGATGTGGTTGATATTCTGAAGCATTGTTTGGTTAAGAAGGTGAAGAAGAAAGGGAGCCTCATTGACACATGATTTTCTAGGTAAAGTAATTGTCTTATAAGCATGACAGACCTGCGTTTAGAATCTCAGCAAGCAACTTCAGTATTGTGGAACTTAAGACAGAAGGATTCTGGCCTAGTTGGCCAAACGGACTTAGCTGACCAGCTATTTTAACTAAAGTAGTAAGCTCAAGGTTCACTGTCATTTTGTCTCAAAACAAACAAACAAACAAACAAAAAACCCAAAACCAAAAAACCTATGACCTCTATGTGTGTGTGTGTGTGTCTCACACACACACACACACACACACACACACACACACACACACACACACACTATCCTACAAGAACACAGGAATATCAAGACCTTGCATAGGAGTAACATGGCTGCTACTCCAGAACAGAGAAGGTGAAACAAATGATTGCAGTTTCAGGTTCTGTCTCAGTAAAGCAAATTCCTGTTTTGAAACTGAAGGGGATTATTTGGCTTGGTAATTATTCTAAAAATAATTAATATTGTCATTTCCCATAGTCCTTCTCAAACACTATTTCATGCAAACCTTTTATATCCATACATACCCCTACCTCTCAGTGGTCCTGCATATGAAACCCTGGCAGTTTTGCTTGGTTGTCTTGTGTTCCTCATCTCTACCTTCCTGCCCACAGGACAAGCTCAGCATCAGTCTCTGTCTCTTTCATTCATAGCTTCAAGCATTTGTTCAGAATCAAGGTTAAGCACATCTTAGACTGCCCCTCTGAGCACAGATAACTCTGAGCGATTTGGATATTTATGCATTTTCTTCATGAATTTGCAATATGCCTGTCCTTTGTGCCACTGTTATGTAACATTCTTTTGTGTGTGTGTGTGTGTGTGTGTATTATCTTCTCACCTTGTGAACTTTTTTAAGAAAAAAAAATGACAAGGTTTTGGCAATCCTAGTCAAGAACTAATTGTTTGTTAAAGAAGAAAACAAGAAGACAATGGAAAGCCCAGCCCTGGGCCCTGGTCTCTGTCTAGCATTGCAGTAGAACCATGGGGGACAAAAAGTTCCATGTTCTTACTGCAGTCATGGATGTGAAGGTAAAGACACACCTACTTTGTAAAAAGAACTCCTGGAAAGAGGCTGTGTCTGCTGATACTGACTGTCTAGAATTCCAGTAGTGTGGAGAGATTGCCATGTTGTAGGTCCAGGGGCTAATTATTTTGGGCTAGCCACTCCTTAGCTGTCTCTGTATCAGAACTATCATCCTAATAGATAAAACAAACAAACAAAACAAAACACCTTTTTGGAATTTAGCAGACTACCAGCATCTGCCAACTCCAAAGCTAAGGATGTTATCAGATTGCATCTGCGGCCCATAGCAAAGCTTCCCCATCTCACCATAACCATCTCTCAGATGTACCCACTCAGGCAAAAATTAAACTTGCTTCAATTTTGGATTTTCTTTGTTCTGTAAAATTGTTATGTTCACTCAAAATGACTCTAGAATAACTACCCTGCATTGCCTTTAAGATGACAGCATTTATTGTTTGTTTTTTCATCAAGAGTTTCATACTATGTCAGTAGGGAAAAAATGTTGCATTGAGCGAAGTGATCCTTGCCCCTTGGTCTACTCTGTCATGCCCTCAGAATACTGTGAACTCTTCCTGGAGCTTGGGTGCTCACTGTCCTCTGCAGAGACTGAGGAAACATCTGAATGCTATCTTGATTAATGATTTTGCTCAAGCAAACTGTCTTGATGCTGAAGTGGAATTCTAATTGATTACTAGCATTTTATTCTTAAAACTTGTCCCCCTGAATCTCTCTTCTCCCCTACACATTTCTGTCCTTTGAACAGCACATTTCCCCTAAAGTAATGAAAGGTCTACCTCTCTCTGTATCACTTCATACACATGGTGTCCTCTTGTCGTGGAGATTTCACATTTGCAAATAAATTATTTCAAATTTATTTGAAGTATATATATTTTAAGCCTACCCTGGTAGTCAATAGGAGTTATAAAAGCATCAGAATATACTTAGGCTTCTGTGTTTATTGCAAGGTAAAAAAAAAATGCATACACATATAGTGCTGATATAGAATAGTAAATTCCTTGTTTACAGTGTGTGAGGAGGCAAAGATTATATAATGAAGCATTTAAATTCCATGGCAAGTCTATATTGCCTCTAGAGATATGCTGAAAGAAAATATATTTTCAATTTGAGATAACTAAAGAGAAAGTTTCATGCTATATTTAGTGAGAGTTTAAAATTAAAACCTGTGTTACATACATATTTTATTAATGCATGCTCACAGAATCCAAGCTCCTGGGAAGTGGGACCTTGTCTATCTAATAGTCTCATCTCATCACTCCTAATATTGCATACTACTTTTAGAGCACCCCCCAAAGTTTCCCAAACAAAGAAATACATAGAAGTATAATGTGCATAATAAATGTATTGCATAGTATTTCTTCATTCCAAAGATATAACTCTGATTTTTAGTTAACGCATTGGGAAAGTACTTTACCAGCAAATAAATTTAGAACAAAATGTACTGAATTTTCATGTTTTCTTTCTTTACAAGAGATAATTCAGTGAATTTTAAGTGTTATCCCAAGGGGTAGGGAGTCTGAATTTATAATGCCACAGGCACTAAGTACATTCACTCCTTGGACTATTTTCTTATAAAGGATACTGATGCCACCTGCTATAGGCATTCAAAGACACACTATGGTTTCTGAGTGTCAGCCCAGCTTAATGGAAGGACATCCCAGGCACTATAACAACTCATAAAGTTTCTTATCACTCTATGAGATCACGCCTGAAAATATAGATAATTAAAGCATTGTTCAGCCTAAAAGTCACATAAGTGTTCAGTGTGCTTTAACCTCAGAGTACCAAAAAGATGGCAAAGTTGTGTATCATAATTAGGGATTTAAATGTATGCACTGGGGGCCTATAAGATGGCTCATGTAAACACAGTTGCCTCTAATGTCAAAGACCCAAGTGTGGAAGAGAGATTCCACTCTTCTAAGTGGTCCTCTGACATTCACACCTGTGCCATAGCACCCATGCAGGCACAAACGCACACATGCACCAACCAACAAGTTAATATAAAAATGTGTTAAAAGCATGTTTTTCCATTTATATAGTGTCAAAATATAAAGTAAAATAAACCAGAAATAACTTCTTTAAACAGTCAGAGTTGTTTTTAAGCAAGTAAATAAATTAAAACTAAATATGCAGTGACCCTTCTTTGATGTGTGAGGCTGGTTATAAATACAGATGGCTGAGTCTCCACTGACAGGTAAAGTCTAGTAAAATGTATCTGACATAAACTTGGTGAAAGGAGGCCTATGCTTCAGAGAGAAAATGGCTCATATCTGAAGCAGCATGTCCTGACTTATAAATGGTAGAAATTGCATCACTTAATCTTTTAACAAAACCAGTTTATGATAAGAAAGAACGTCACTGTAACTAGTGCGCTTCACTTTATATAACACTGTTCTTCGTCTTTGAGTGGTCATCAGAAGTCAGACCTCCAATAGCCGGTCCGTCATTTGACTGGCTGCATCTCGGTAGCCATCATTGTCATACACTGTGTCTTATCTGGTTGTATCTTGGAACCAATCACTAGATACTGGTACTAGATACTTTAACAGACCACATCTTGTTAACAGCCACTCTTGGTATTAAATGCTTTAACAGATCACATCTTGGTTCCAACCATTCTTGGTACTGGATGCTTTCAATGCTGCACTGAACAAAGAACATGGCCACATAGTTAGAAAACATACTCCAGAAGCTAGGAGAGTCTCTTAAAATGGCAAACTTGATCTGTGGGGAAACCTGGCTCTTGTTTCTGAAATTAACATCATGATATACTTTCCCTTGACATTATTTGAAATGTGTTTAAAAATAGTGTAATTTCTTTCTTTAACAACTTACCTCCATTTTTGTATCAGCTAAACTTTTACAGTCAGAATATTCATTAATTTATTTTTGCTCAATTAATATGAATGAGTTAACATTTCATCAATATTATTAGAACATCTAGTCCCTTAAGGTTAGTAATTCAATGTCGGTTATGAAGAAAATAGCCTGAACATCTCAGCATCCAGGTGTGATAAGTGATGAACGTCTCATTCCTGTCACTCATCACCTAGTCAGCTCTGCAGGAGACCAGGCAGAATCCCAGGCTACTTTAACAGAGTCTAATCTTCGCTAGAGCCATCCCTGAATCCCAGAATCCCTTTGATTTCTAGGGTTCATTTCTCATGTGCCATAAGTCTGGCTAGCCTCTGAGTGCCTCAGTTTTCCCATTAAAAGACAAATATAGTCCCATGACCTAATGGGCAAACAGGTGATAATACAAAACTCTGTTGACATCCCGCAGGCTTTCCTGACACCTATCAGACCATTTGAGTGGAACCAACCTTTAGACCAAAGCTTGACTATTAGAAATGAGGCTTCTGGCATCCTGGACTTATTGTTACCAAGAGCATCACTGTCATATTTGCACAGCACGGATATGAATATCTGCTATGCCTTTCAGTTCTGTGAGTAAAGAGTGCAAGGGCCCGAGAATCTGATTCTTCAAAGAAGATTTAAAGGAGAATACGTGACTAACCTGATTGATTCTGCATTGACCATAGCTCCAGCTACAGTATGACTGGCACAAAAAAACTGATGTCGCCAAGCTTTGGAAGCTTGGTAACAAGGAAGCCCACCCCCGACTTGACTTGCAAAGTGTAAGCTAAAAGCCCAATAGCAGTGAAGCCCAGGGAGGCTATAAGAGAGCTAAGAACAAAGTGTGAGGCTGGAAGGAGTTATCAAAGCCAGTCCTGGCCTCCAGTCAAACTGGGTATACTATTTGCAAGAGTTTTAGATTTGGAATTAAAAGCAGCCTCTGAAAGGGCTTCCCTGAGTGCCCTGGCTGCCCTGGTTTGATGCCGTGTCTCTATCAGTTCTGTCTTTTTCCAGCTGCCACCAAGGCTAGATGATAAATATTGCCAAGCCTTCAGTGAGGGAAGGGTTGCGCCTCTGCAGAATGCATAAGCATGCTGGCTCACCTCACTGGGTCAGAGCCTCAGCAGCTGACTAACAGTGTACAGAATACAAAATGAGGGAGATTGGAGCAGCCAGGCCAGAGGAGGGCCCAGCAGTGCTAGCTTCTGGGGAGGCATTTCCTGGGTTCTTTGCAGAGTGCTGAAGTACTTAGAGCCTCAAACAGCAGAAAAGCTATTGCAGGTATTTCTCTGCCCTAAATAGCTCAGGTAAAGAAAGACAAGGGTGAGCCATAAAACAATCACTTTAATTGAAGTGATTACTACTAACTCCCTAATTATTACAGCTGCAGCAAACAAGGTAATGCAATTGATCATTTAGCAGGCTACCTAATTGCACTGTGATTCACTGCTTCTAACCTGGTGGACAGGGTTGTTTACACGATAGTGTAAGCTTCTTCAGATTATAGTTTAAAAAACATCCTGGAGGGAAGAAAATGTTTGTCATAACATAAAAGTAGAAGGCTTTTTAGAAACCCACTTCATTAACTTTCTCTACTTATCAGTGATCTCACCCTTAATCCATACATGTGCCATCCAATGTCCTTTCTGGGGATAATTATAAGTAATTGTCAGCATTTTCAGAGAGGATTAAAATGTCAAGAAAATGTTAAGATATTTAGTGGCTATTCAATTTGACTATTCATCAACTTATATGGTTATGTAAGAGCCATAAATGCAAGACAGAATATTAAATAAAACCTGCACTACTTCTCATCAATAACCGAAAAGTATGCATTTTGATGGCTGTTTAAGTCAAACAAAGTACCTTAATAACTTATTTTAAATATTTAACAATAATATTCAAGTTATTGAGGCCAGTTAATTTCTTTTTGAATCTAAGATCATATTATTAAAAAAAATAAGGCCCATTCTTTCAAACTCTCATCTTGGTTCATATACCAGGCAAAAAGAACGCCACCAACATCTTTACTGTACAGACTGTAACAGAACGATGAAAAAGACAGGACACAGATGGGGAGGGGAGGGGAGGGGCGCCTTATGTTGGACACTGACAATGGGCTAGTGGTGTTTTTTGTTGCTTCGGCTCAGATACTGGCATCGTTACTTGCATACACGTGGGAAAATCTCAGTAAAAATATTTGGGTTAAAACATTTCCTCATCTTTTTTTTTTTTTTTTTTAATGTTTAAATTCAAGAGTCCATAGGGAGACTTGTGAATGAGGAGCTGTTGGTCAACAGCTCCTTTTGATTAAGTTCTGTTTACTTTAACAGCATTTAACAGATTAAAATCATGGAGAAAAAAAATAATGGTGCAGGGGGAAGAGAAGGATGGAGATGGAGAGGGAAGGGAGGGGGAGCAGAGAAACCGTAACCTTATGGATAAGAAGAGAGTGCCCTGAACGGTACACAAACTGCAGCATGAAGATTGCTGATCCTCTGCAACCCTGCAATGTTGTGTTAGGATTTATCGAGCTTCAGTTGACCTTTCCAAATGGCCAGGATGGATTAGACTTTAAATATTACCCCCAAAGTAATACCTGTCCTTAATATTTTTTTAAATGGTAGGTGGTTAGCTTCTTTACAGGATTGTTTTCTTGGTTTTGGGTTGAAGAACACTCGCTAGTTTGCCACAATTTCATGATTGTAAGTCCCAGGCAGCAAAGGTGCACAACAGCATACTCACTAGCATGGTCATAGACAAGCAAGGCCTGCGCCAAGCCCATACCTGACCCTTTCACGTACCTTGCACAGGTCCTATAGCCCATCATGCTCACAGAAAGAACAGACATCCTGGAAAGTGCTCTGGCGCGGTCTTATTGTACACTGTGTATATGTGTTGCAACCTATGGTTAATAAAGAAGCTTCTTTGGCCTATGATAAGACAGCTTACAGCCAGGCCAGGCAGGAAAATCAGAGAGACAAGAGAAGAAGGCAGAGTCTGGCAGAAGCTGCAAGTGGAATATGGGTAAGCCACAAGACACTTGCCATCACACAAATTAGTGGAAACAGGCTAATTTAAGATGTAAGAGGTAGCTAGCAAGAAGCCTGAGCCACAGACCAAATAGTCTGTAGTTAATATAAACCTCTGAGTGATTATTTTATAAGCGGCTGTGGGATTGTCGGGGCAGGGTGAGACAGAGAAAAACTTTCAGCTACAGGAACGTATGAAGGTAGAATGGTGAAGGCTCACATGCAGCTGTGCGGAAGAGGTATACCATGCTCACCCGTTACAGCCTGTCCTAACATCCCTTTCTACTGTGACCTCAGTGTTCCTGCAGCCATGGCTTTCATGTCTCAGTTCAACTACGAATATTGCATTTCCCTTCCAGTATTCTGTTTGGCAAAGAAGCTTAACTGCTTGTTAGCATTTATCTTAATTAATAATTTATTTGACATATTTTATTGTTTTTTAACTACACATTAACTTTGCCAGCTTTTAAAGTAAGATCTCTGTTCTATCCTTTAGCTTATAAACCATCAGTAAGCTCAGCTAGTCTTACACCTACATACTGAGATAAATCTGGGTGTTGTCCCTCCTGACAGGAAATGTATGGAGTATTCTGGAGTCCCTATGACCTGGGTACTCTCTCCCATAACAGGAAATCTAAGCATCATGCTGTGGAGAGTCCCCATGAGCTGAGTCTGAGGACCTCTTCTTGCATCCTTTTTTTTTTTCTTCTTTATTTATTTTGTATTTATCAAAAAAACCCAGTAAAATGAATTTAAAATGCTGAAAAGTTAACAATAACTATGAAGAGGATAAGAATCATAAGCATGGCTTATCAAGGGTGATAATGCAAATACACATATATTTACTTTGTGTTCAGCTTTCCCTCTGAATTATTTTTTCCATCCCTGTATATCCTTATTCAAGGTTCCTTCCCCCTCCCACCACATCAGGTCATTTTTCTTCTCCGCAACTCCCCATCCCCTCCCTGGGCAGGGAGCAGACAGTCCTATGGTCCCACTGACCCAATAATGTTTGGATCAGTCTCCACTATGAGGCAGGAAC
Source organism: Sigmodon hispidus (assembly GCA_004025045.1). Lineage (NCBI taxonomy): Eukaryota > Metazoa > Chordata > Mammalia > Rodentia > Cricetidae > Sigmodon > Sigmodon hispidus. Next base: position 26,326 of record PVIH01005199.1, read on the forward strand.
TGATTAGTACAGATAGAAAGCTTCCTAAAGAGAACTGACAGCCAGGATGGAAAGCTTTGAAGACATACTCAATCTTTTACCTTAACAATGATCCTTAAGGAGATAATCTCTCCTATAACCACTTAGTTTGCATGCTCTCTGTGGTAAGGATGTGAAGAAAGGACATTTTCCTGAGCTAAGACTAAGCTCTGTAGAGTCAATAAGATTCATGATTTCAACAAATCTTAAACTCAATTAGACATTGATTCTAACTGTATTCTTCCTACTTCATGTAGTAGGTAACAGTGTAATTACTATCAGCAGCAGCAACAGCAGCAGGACCATCACCAGGAACATCAGCAGCAACACCATTATCATCATCCATCACATGTTTAACTATATCCTTCTATTTGGACTCAAGTTTACCACATTAGAATTCCATTTTCATTCATGAATAACAGGAAATAATTTATAAAAATATTCAATTGAAACCCAGTATATCCTAATTCAACAAGGTGGGTTTTGTTGTTGTTAGTCATATTAATTGAATATCTATCAATAACAAGATTCATTACTGCTTCAAACATTAAATGCCCTATGCATCTCAACCTAACCTCCATCACAGTCATGTCTGGAGACCACTGACCATATAAAGTATGAGTAGCAAGATGTTTTCATTTCCAAATAATGGGAATAAATTTGAATAGAAAACAAATGTTCAAATTGCCTAACACCCTGAACAAATAGGTGTACAGAATGGGGGCAAAGATTTTCCAGTGTCTGATCAGGTCCCCCTTCAGAAATGCCCCCTTGAGTACATCCTCCTTTGTTCTAGGGATACCCAACAGTGGCACAGCTTCTGGCTTCTTTGTTAATCCCTTCCTATAGAATGGATGATGGTTATTCATCCTTTTATCATTTAAATTTCTCAGAGACATGGTCCTTTTGAGAAAGAAAACATATTTTGTTGTACAGAACACTTGGGCACAGAAAATTCAAATGTTTTTCCTAGGGAACAGAATCCACAGATCCTAAGCCCCATTTCAATATGCTTTCTACATACCATTCTCTGTAATAATATGCAAACAACAAGCAAATGACAGAAACACATATGCTTGCAGGACAGAATAGAGACTCCACAGTGACTCTCATTATCTTTATTCTAAAAAGAATTCAGGGAGGATGAAAAATGCCTACTGTGATTTATTCTAAAAATAGTGTATCCTGAGCCTGGCAGTTGTGTACTTCTACTACTGTGAATGGTTATTGTCACAGTGGGCATTCACTCTGGGATGCCTTGGGTATTCACAGAGACTAAGTTGATAAAATAAAATCCTACCACAAACTGTAACTTGGCTCATTCACTTAAGCCACACTGCTTGGTAATTCTGGGGCTTTCCTGAGGGGAGGGCTGCAGAGGTTGAAAGCAAAATTTTAGGAGAAAAAAAAAATCACTCACTTTGAATATTTCTGAAAATTAGTGGTAAATCTATAAGAGAAAATGTAGGGTTGTTCTCTCCTTAGTAACCATATTCCAGTTGGCAAAATTCACCTCCATATAAGATAGTCCACACTTCTTAAAAGAAAATAATAAAATGATCATATCATCCGCATTGCCAGAAGTTTCTGGATTGTTTACACAGTCAGATACAATGAAAGCAAGCCCTGTTCTCTCTCTCTCTCTCTCTCTCTCTCTCTCTCTCTCTCTCTCTCTCTCTCTCTCTCTCTCTCTCTCCCCCTCCTTTTCTGTCTCTCCATCTCTCCCTCTCTCTCTTTTTTTCTCCCTTCCTCTGGCTTGTTTAATGGCTTGAGCAGGATTTTGGAACTTGATGAGCAGGGAGGTAGTCACTTTTGTGCCACCTCAATTGTACTGATACCCAGAGAGTCAATGAAGCGTCCTCTTTGGGACACTCTGGACAGTGATACTGGGAAAGATTAGGGTTTGTCAAGTAAAACTGCCCTCGGCATCAGTTGCTGTCCAACCCACAGAAGGGCTGAGAAAATAAGCAAAGGAAGGCCACATGCTCTTCTCCTGTGCTTGAACACCAACACTCTCGGTCTTTCAGTTTCAGGAAAGGATCTACATGGATGCTTCTGTGCTAACAAACTCGCACTGGCTGCCTGGAACCTCAGGATGGCATATGTTAAAACTTCACTGCCTTCAAGTCGCAAGAAAATTCCTCGGGTGCAAGGGTAATAGCAAAGTGAGAGAAAACTGAAGTGTTTCCAAGCAGATATGATCAGTCTTCATGCTTCTGGGAAGTGCTTGGATCTAGCAGAGGTGTTGGCTAGAGATGTGATCAAAAGGACAATGATTAATGATCAATAATGATAATTTGTATATATGATATACATGTGCATATGTATGTAAGTGCATGTATATATATATGTATGTTGCATGTGTGTATGTATATGGGTATATGTATGTGTGTATGTCTGTACATGTATGTAACCAAAGGCGGTTCCTGTTCTCACTTTTTTCCCTGTGAAGCCTCTCCTCTGTCAGAATTAACATCCGTGACTAATAAACAGAAACCCTCTGAGATTTATGACACTAGCAGATTCCAGGCTTCTATTAACATAAAGCTAAGAACACTGTTTGAAGGCACCTGAAGCCTAGAAAAGCTCCCCCAGGACTGTCTTAACTTCCCCGCAAGGGCACTCACTGATGTACTTCAAACTCCCTGCGTTTGGGACATTCTTTGTTCTGTACAAACATAAAAACTTTGTGGAACTGCTTCCACATTGGAATATGAAATTTAGGGTAACGTCTACCTTTGTTCCCCGACCACCATGGTCACTTAAAATGGCTCTAGAATAAACCATTTTTGTTTAGTGAGAGCTGTGGCTTTTGTTTTTATTTTTTGGATCAACAGTGCGTACCTGTGTGTACATGTATATATGTACATGCATATGATGGGGGATGTCTTTCTGCATGCTGTGCATTATCATTGGATAACAAGGAACTGTTTTGGCCTATGGCAAGGCATCTTAGAAGCATGCAGGAAATCTGAGCATAGATATAGGGGTAAAGAGTGGAGTTAGACAGGGATACTATGAGCTGCTACCTACACAGTAAGATGTAAAGAAACTCAGGTAAGCTATCAATTTATTTGGAACTGCTGGTCTAGATCTTAGGGCTAGGCTGGGCCAGGTATATACAGGTATACCTCCATATGTACATGTATGTGTGTATGTATATAAGATACATAGAATATTTGAAAAATGCTAATTGTCTTCTTCAAGCCTTTTTAGCCTGATTTTCTAGTACTACTTGCTACTAATACTAAATTTTTGCCAAGCAACAATTCACCTGCTTTTAAAATTTTATATCAGTAACTATTTGGGCCACCACACATGCTCTGGATGTTGAATACCCTTGCCAGTACTTTTGTGTAATATACATACATATTCTTCTGTCTGAAGCGTATGGATGTGTAGCGTGCAACCTTGTCCCGCAAGGAAGACGGGATACCCAGCTCTTCTTTCAGCAGTTTTATTCAGGAACCTTTATTCTGCTTCTGACTCTGATTCTGACTGTGGCCGATTCTCACTGACACTCTCTCTGATTCTCTCTCATTCTGACCATGGGGAAACCCGCCCGCAGCCTAAATAGCCTCTAGGCAGCCAACCCTAGTAGGCCATGTAGGTACTACCGATAGGTCCAGGTATGAGGAAGCAAGCCAGCCATATATGGTATTGTCACTGAGAACACTCACCATCGGGAAGTGGAAGCCAGCACCATCTTTAAGGCGTGGCTACATGCAGCTCTCCACATGGATGCAGTTAACTGAGTCCCTAACTCCAACTCTCTCCTCTCACTGAAATACTGCATCACACTTTACTTACTATCCCAACAACTACTTTCTATGTTGAGCTCTGTAATGAGTTGGATCTGAAATGTTCTCATCCGCACCTCTGTGGCTCATGCTTTGTACATCTCTTCACTATTCTGGAAGGTCCTTGGATGTTTAAGAGGGACAGTGCATTTGATGAGTTTAAGAAACGGCCATCCAGATCAGATTTTAAAGAGTCAGAATTTAAGGTGCAAATTAGACAGAGCTCTTTTCCCAGGGTGATCCCAGCCTGCATGGAGAGTGACAGTTTCCTGGGAACTTCAGGTTGTGGGTCCAATTCAGAGGTCTCCAATGGGTCACGCTTCAGCATTTCAAGATCTGTAAACTTAAGGAGGCCAGAGGACATGGATCTTTTCGGACAAACACAAAAGTACTGGTACACCTTAACGGGAGAAAACTAGTGAGAAAAGCAGTTCAACAGAAACTGATGATCAGTGCCTGAGCCTGGCTTCTAATGACTTCCCTACTAGTCCCTGTACACATTAATATTGGTGAAATGGTACCGTCACTGTTCTATGCTCTCATCTGAATTTAAATCAAGACATCTCTAAAGTTGATGTCATGTGAGAGAAGACATCACGTTAGACTGCAATATATGATCTATTTTAGGAAGCCCAGTGCCCTTGACCTCTGCTCCTCTTTGATGAATGTCTTTGATGGTCCTGCACTTAAATAGCCTTGTAAAGTTCCGAGGGAATCAAAAGCAAACAATGTCATTCTGGATGCTGGCAGCAGGGCCAGCTGGCACGTAATTTTGTTAAAAAGCTATTTCCTGCTACAGGAGAGTTAGAAATAACATTTACTTGTATAATTCTAATTTATTTAGTTTATCCATCCGGGGCCAAATAAAAAGCACAGATTAATTGAGCATGAATATGTCAGGCAGAAAACCACTTTAGGACATGGAAGAATTAAATTTTGTTTACAAATACTTTATACTTTTACAAAAATACATCCTTAGACAAAAAATCATCCCTCTATTCACTATCTGTCCCATAGTTAATAAGCAAAGAAATAGCTTGCAAACTTCCACAGTTATGGGCATACTTCAGAATATCTGAGATAAAAGGTTAAAAGTAGCTTATAAAGGTAACATTGTAGAAATAATAGAAGTATCCAAAGCAAAAGGTATGAAGATGTGAGACATTCTACATCCCTAATCTGAAGGTTTTTCTCTCAAGATTGACTATAACCCTAACCAGATGTAAGGCCTTTTACCTCTAAAGTCTAGCGACTCTAAATTTAGTTTTATTAGATTAGGTTTTAGAAATGCATGATTCTACCTAGAGGGAATGTGTTCAAGTATGTGTATGAAAGAGACAATTGATTGAGCTAAGACAAATACATACATACTTAATCAAAGAAATTGGGTGAATATCACTCATCAAGTCTTAAACCCGTCTTGGGCAAACAACTTATGTCAGGCCATCTAGTGGGGAGGGATTCCAACAGGCTGAGCCTCTGTCATTTCATTAAGAGGGAAGTATGTTCTTCCTTCTTAGATGACAATTCATAACTTAAGCATCCATGATATTTTGTGTAGACCTTAAAAAGTATTTTTACAGAAGCTTTTACAATGATTCCATTGGAAATTTCTATCAATCTTTTTCAGGGAGATATTTGAATCATAGAAATTTCTGTTTGAAATAAAAGCAAATTTTTCTCAGTGCATTCAGGGCACAAATTAATAGAATATAAATATGACCAGCATAAAACCATTTTAAGATATGAATGAATAAAAAATTGTTCACAATATTCTATGGTCTTTTAAAAAAAATCTATTCTAAGATCTCTCCACTCATTATTTGTCCTATATTTGATGTATTCACACACATATCTATCATATATCTACTAATTTACCTAGTTAGCTATTCATCATCTATCCATCTATATATCTTATATATCTACCATAATGCAGGTATATTACATATACACATATATTACATATATTGGACATATTATACACATATATATGGACATAAATTTAGAAGTAATTCTGCCTTTCCAGATGAAAAATACAAAAACACATGTGGTATGGCTTGTCATTTACCATGGCATAGCCACCATATTTATTTTCAAGTGTTTGCTTGAGGAGAATTGCCAACAGAGAAGGAATAATTTCCCACAACATGAAAGCCCATAATGTATGTATTCTTTCTCACCTAATGTCTAAATTTGTTATAAACCCATTCAGCCATGGTGGCAGAGAGGGTTTTACAACTGGCATTTCAAGAACATATTCACAATTTTATAGGCAAAGCAAGTTTGGAGGAAAGCTATAGTCTATCATTCTGATAGGAATGGCATATACTCCAAACATTCCCCACAGGCTGAAGGCTTCCCAATAGAGAACATGAGTACAAACAGCCATCATAACAGACTCATAAGAACTTCTGCACTTTGATGACCAACAGGGGAGCAGTTTCAGAAAATCCATATCTCTGCCACATTAGTGAGGGTAGGAGAAGAAATGTCTCTGGAAAGGGGCTATATACAGAATGGATACAGAATATGACAGAGAGCTGTCATGTTGAAATAGAACAGATAAGAAGGTACCATACTCCACCTGCCCCCAGAAGCTGCTACTAACCTCACCAAGGCTCAGTGACCACCCTGGGTAAGTCCTACTGGATTAAGTCTCAGAAGCCTTGGAGGCTTTCACAATCTTAAAGTTTTTTGTTTTGTTAAGATTTATTTTTAACTATATATATTTCTGTAAGTCTTTGTGAAGATATGTGGATATGTTTGCATGTGTCCTTGGAGGTCAGAAAAATGCATGATGTCCTTGGAGCTGAAAGTTACTGCCAGTTATGAGCATCCCAGCATGGGTGCTGGGAACCAAGACCTGATCCTCTGCAAGAGCATTAAGTGGTCCTAACCATGGTGCCATTCCTCTAGCCTTCCCCAATCCCAGTACCTTACATTTGGAGTTTATTGCATTCATTCCTGATATATGATGGTCCTTTACAAGACTTTTCATCATATTTGGTACAATATTTAATTTTTTTGCTTTTACTTCAATGTCGAAGATCTAACTCTGGCCTTACATGCTAAGAGCATTATCATCAAGCTCATTATCTACCCCACTGTTCCTAGTCTCATAAATCACCATTATAAAAATGTAGAAAACTGTGTAAGCAGAGGGATGTCATCTGCTTGTATGGCCAGCTTTCATAGATAAGAACCTCAAAGGCAGTGAAGGGTAGAGTAGGTAGTGCTAGGGTCAGCTGCTCTGCAGTCCTGCTGCCCAAACACAGTTATGTTAGTGCTTGTAAAATCCTCAAATTTAAATAAATACTATAGATATTTGGGCTATAGGTTTACAACAGGTTTTGTTTTATGTCTTTTAATTTAATTTTATTTTTTCCAATTACTGTTGAGAGCTTCAGTTTTTGGGGACCTGATGACCTTTCTGACTTCATGGACTTTCGCATACATATGGTAGATAGAAAAACACTCAGGCACATGCAAATACACACAAAATTAAATGCATAAATCTTTAAATTGTTGCTACTAATACAAATGAATAAAAAGTATAAAGTATGAAATATGGGAAGTAAAAACTATTCCAGCAGTTGAATGTGTAATCTTTTATATGATTACATATTATGAAATTATTTGTAAATAATCTGTTCTTAAAATTATAATAAGCTATTACACAGTATATATATATATATATATATACATAGTATACATAGTAATAGATTCACAATGCATATATCTGTTTTGGCATTCTTATCAAAATATATTTTCATTGATAATAAAATTTAAATCAAAGAACTTAGACAATCATAGTCAATATAATATTAAAGTTACCTTTGAGTGTGTGTGTGTGTGTGTGTGTGTGTGTGTAATGAATTAAGTAGATGTTACATTAATGCACCAAATGGACTTGATTATCTACTTAGGACTAAGCCAAACTTTCCATCTCTACTAACTTTTGCTCTCAGTATTGTTAGAGTCTCACTATATACCTTGACTGGTTACTATATACCTTGACTCACTGTGTAGGCCAGGTTGGCCTCTAGCTTGTAGAGATCCACCTGCCTCTGCCTCCTTAACACTGAGATTAAGAGTATGCCAACACTCTCAGCTCTTTATTAATTTCTTTTATTTAGAAGTAATTACAGATATACAGAAGTTTGCAAAGAGCTTTACAGATAAATCATGTGCATACTACATAAGGAAGGGAAGAGGTCTCATGTCTAGGGGCTATCACGTGTGTATAAAGATCATGATTATACACACTTTTCTGCACCTAGCTGTGGCTGTATGAGGCTATCTATAACTCTGAAGGAGGTTATATATATAGATGACTATGACCAAAACATAATTAGATTCTCTACAGCAATAGCTTCATCAATTGTTTCTAGAGCCACATCTATTTCAAAGTTCAGTCCAAGTCCCTGTCAATCAGACACTGACATGTTCTCTATCTGTCTGGCTGTGCCAGGTCTGGAATTAGTCTATTCTGTATTGAGAGTCATCTAAATTGTTGTGTGAATCAGTAATTGTTCTTTACTATTTATGAATTTTTTTCTGTATCATGGATGAACTACAGCATAGTCTAACATTCACATAAACATTTAAGCTTTTAGTTTGGGGCTATTGTCAACAAAGATGTTGTGAGCATTCATGCATAGTTCATAAAAGATTGAACTAGTATCTTTTGGACCCCTTTGTAGAATTTTTGGAAGAAATTCGAAGTAGTTCACTCACATATTAAAAATGAAGAATTGATAGACTAACAGATCCTTAATGGGGTGTGTGTGCTTATGCCTTATAGCAATTTAAAAATTGCATATATAATAGACAAAAACCTTTGGTCGGTAGGAAAATAAGCATCATTGCAGATGACAAGAATGGACTTTGCTGGCCCATAGAATTTGTATGTGGTCTATGCTTTCCCAGGCAGTGGTACTGAGCTTCTATAAACCACTGTTTTCTCTTGAGTTCTTGGGATGAGGGAACTGTGCTTCCTCATAACAGACACTTTGCCTTCAGAGTTTATGATCAAATGGTGACCAGTGGAAGGCAGAGGACTGAGGCCAACTGCTTCAGGAACCAATGCCAGAATCTCATCATGAAATTGGAGAAGAATTAATCACTGTGTGCCAATGATCTAATGATTTACTCCTAGGTGATGGCAGCTCACTGAGGTCTGAGGAACTCTGGATTATTGAGCATGCTGAGTTGTGGGAAGAGCAGGAGTCATGGGAACATGCCCTGGGCATTCTCACTTTCATTTAGTCAGCTCTGAGATGTACCTTCTGGTTTATTTGTTTTTAAATAAACTAATACCTGGAAGATCTCTGGAGTATGTTCACTTGTCCAATAAATAACAGAAGTTGAGGGAGAGTGTGAGGACCCTGACTTATCAGTCAGAAAAGGAGTGTGAGCCTCCCAGTTGGTGTGTTCAATGAATCAGTCACATGACCTTCATGTATAGGGCATAGCTTACCATGCAGGCAGTGTCTAATTTTGTAAAATATAAGATTTTACCAAAGCTTTTATTTGGAAGATTATAAAGAATTCTCAGTACTTCTAAGGTAATGTTACATTTTAGAGTCAAAATATGTGTCATTTCCCATTTATGACAAAATAAAACAAGCTCAAAACTATTATTTTCATTAAAATGATAGTGTAAAAATTATTGAGAAAATATTTTGCAAACATACTTACAAATGGTAGGATGAAAAGTAGTAATAATGGGAAGCAATTCTCTGGGAGTCCTTAGTATTTTTGCGTGTTTTGAGAAAAGACATAGGCTCCATTTTCACTGGTCTGTTCTCTTCTTTTATCAAGGACCTTTGTGCAATGAACAAATCAAAAAAGAAAGACTCTCTCCAGGGGGCAAAGACAGGGGCATGCTTAATGCACATTATCAAATATTTGTTTCCCCCTGTCCTGACTCTCATTCCCATAATGGAACCTCTTGGCATCTGCATTTCAAGACATGACCCTCTCTGGGCTTCACTGAGTCTGACTGCTGTTGTGGTTAAAGCAACAACAGTTCCATTGTTCTGACCCAGGATTTTTATGACTTTTACAAGTAATCATAAAGCCATAGTGGACTGCCACATCAGCTTCCATGCCAGGTAGAATCTCAGGCTCCTCAAGGTTCTTGACTACTAGTCCTACTTTAAGCAATCTAATTAGCAAGTAGACTCTTCATTTATGGTGAATAAATGTCCCTAGAGAGTCATAATTCATATGATGGCACACCCATGTCTGGAAACCAAATTTGTCATTCAGTTTGACTTTAATTTTTCTATTTTTAAAAGCTGTTCAGATAAGAAATACCTGTCTCCTAAAATATATGTCAAATCATGTCACTCTCTCAAAACATGCAGGTGACAATGTCTGCATCCCACTCAGAGTAAAACTCAAAGCACTCCCCACAACCTACAGGCGTCCTTGGGATCTAGTCCTGGTGTTAGCAGGAGCTGTGTTACCTGTGCAAGTTCTCACAAGCCCTAGGCACTCTGATATTTCCACTCAACAGTCTGTACCCGTACTCATCCCCAGTGCCCATGCCTCTGCTTAGCCCTGGCCTCTGTTGTCACTGTAAACCTAACAACCACAGAAGAAGTAGCTTGGATCTCCTCTTGAAACACAATTGCTTTGTGTGGGAAGCCACGTTTTACTAACCTACTTCTGCTCTTAATCATGTGGTTTCTTTTTTCTTGTTCCTTATTTGGTGCATTTCTTTGTAGACATTTCTTATGGGGTGACCAAATTTGACTTTTATGATTCTTAATTTACCCAAGATGCAGGGCAGCCACCAAGCAGGAGAACCAGAACACTCAATACTTAGAGCATCATTGGAATCAATTAAGCAGCTCTGGCCAAAGTGTGGTCTTCCCATCCAGTGTCTCAGCTCCTGTCCTGGAAGCTAGTCAGGAATCTGCATGTGCAGTAAGAGGCTTCTGACCCTATCTGGTCAGAGATGCAGAGCTTCCTGCAGCCACTTTTCCCGCCAAAATGACTCAGATGCTTATATTAATTTCATCCTGCTTGGCCTATGGCTCAGGCATTTTGCTAGCTAGCTCTTTCATCTTAATTCAACACATTCCCATTAATCTGTCCTGCCATGTGGCCCATGGCTTACCTGTTTTGTTACATGTTTCCTGCTGAGTGGCTGGATAGTCTCTCCCTGACTCCGCCCTCCTTGCTCTATGCTCCTATTTCCTGACTACTTCTATGGTGCCCACCATGGGCCAAAACAGTTTCTTTATTTAAAGAATGATATTCATAACATACAGAAAGACATTCCCACACCACTCATGTCATGAGGAGCAACTGGTTCTCAGGGTATAGTCATGTCCTCTTCAGGGTAAAGATTTATCCTCATGGATTACTGTCCTCACTTGGAGATGGATTATGTCTGCTCTGGAATGTTCTGTTCTTCATGGAAGCCCAACTGGCATAGAGCAAAAGTGAAAGGAGAGATTATATCTCTGGATCTTCTGCCAGAATATAGGAGGCTGATGTCAGATGAAGGCAGAGTCCCCATGCTGCTTCTACCCACCTGTAGGCTCAGTGCTCCTTAGCAAAGGCAGCTGATGGGTGCTTGTGCCATGGGGATAGCAGACCTGAAGATGGAAACTGAGGCCGGAGGGCACCCAGAGCCCACTGAAAGGGCTGTTCATGGCATTGCTTTGCAGATCCACAAGAAAGAGAGGCAACTTCCTATCCTGAGTGAGTCATGCAGGGTCAGCTGGGGTTTTCTATTTCATGCATCAATCAGGACCACCCTTTTCTGTGACCCCACACGACACAGATTCCTTCTGAAGTAATTCATCCAAGCCTGATAAGATTGTGTTCCTGGCTGTTGTCTCTTTGCACCACACTGGAACTAGAGTTTAAGCTCTTCAGTACACAGAAGCTGTATAGATGGCCAGTATATTCCCAACATTCAAAAGCAGTCAATCAAGGTATGTTGGATGTGCTGATAAAAGCATTTCACTTGGTATCAAAATCATCTCTATGGCATTAAAGATACTCTATAGAGTTCATGCTTTACTTTATCATGCTAAGTGAGGCTCAAAGACAAAATTAGTGTTTCCTTCCTAGAACATTAAAGTCTCATCCTCAAAAAATGCTCAATAGCCCCATTATTAGCCATGGCTCTCCTTCATCCTTTAGCTCCTGGATGATACTTTGATTCTTCAACCTGCACATCTATTAGTGGCCTTTCTTCTGGAGGATGTCATCTTTGAATTACAAGTAGAAACCTGCCCTTCAAGGAAGACAAAGGCTTGGAAAAGAGTACTTACATCTAGGTTAGGAACCTCTAAAAACCTCTTAAGGACTCTGGTAGGCAGGTGACCATTTATCATCTTAGCCTTCAAGTCTCTTGAAGTGCAGCTTTATGAACCCATCTTCACTGGTGAACTCCAAGAAGTACACCCCCACCTTTTCTTGAGATCCAAGCAGGGATTAGCATTTTCCATTTTTTTATTTCTAAGATCATAATTGAGAATCTTAGGGAAAAGCTCAATGAGAGAGAAACTTTGCTTTCTACTAGTCATCAAAAATTGACATAGCAATGTAGACTTTCATGAGACATCTTATAATTAATAGAGGCTTAGGGTCATAAATGTTTCACATCATCATAGGTCCAGGGGAAATGAAATAAGATCCTAGTCTCTATGAACTATAATTCTGAGTGCATCCACTTTGCACTTGAGAAGACAGAAGTGGAAAAGATGGAATGAAGAAACCAGAGGTAACCTGTCAGAGAGACCTGAGAGTAAATCTCATCTCAGGCTGCCACTCTCCACAGCCCCATCACATGAGCCCTGTTCCAATGGGAAATTAGTATAGCTTCTCTACTCTTTCTTTTTAGATAGTAAATACAATTATACTACTCTTGAAGCTGATACCAGCCCAGAGTTCTGGTGTCAATGGTTTATTGTTTATTTCTCCATATGATGAGTTCTCACCTCCCGAGAATGGCTTGTTTCCTCTACCTCACTGATGCTCTTGCTATGCCTCTTGGTTTTGAGTACAGTGGTTGACTAGACATCAATTAGCTTATGAGTGGTGGTCATGGGGAATAATAAAAATAACAGATTTGGGAATATTACCTAAATCATATTTTTCCTACCTGTAATACAAGCTTTGAATTTTTATTTCTAGTTTAAGATTAATCATAGCCTGAGTAAATGGAAAATACATGAATGTGTGTTTGAAAAGCAATGTGTGTGTGTATCTTCTCACATATATATGTGTACACATGAATGCATATGCATAGGACATTTGTTATCAAAAACTTGATCAAATGTAGGCAAATAAAAAACAGTGACAGACTCAATCTTGGTCAACAAGACCAAGACAGGAGAGAGCCAGAACCAAACATTATCCCAGGGAGTCATAGGAGATAGAGCAGAATCTTCATGCATGACCTTTGTCATACAGCCAGGAGTTAAACAGGACTCTGTCATACAGTGAGCCATCAGCTCTACATGCGTGAGCTGATCCTTCTAAATGCAGGGCTCTTGCCAGAACCAGTCCTACTCAACTCGGGAAACAAGACACAATCCATCATCTCCCCAAGTTTTACCTAATAATGAAGCAAATCTATCTTCCAGGTCTTTTCATTGTATAGACAACTCAGCTCTTGTCATATCAGACTAAAAAAAAATGCTAAAAAGTTCCATTTTACAAAATAGCTAGAATTAGTCATTTGTGGGTATACACTAGAATTAGTTTCTGTCTCTAAAATTTTCTTGTATCTAAGAAACCATTAATCTAAAGAGGTATTTTCCAGAAAAATCTTTGTTTAGACAGAGCTTCCAGCTCAGCATGTGTTAGTAACTCCACGATATAACAGAGAAAAGCAAAGGGGGATAATCTGGGCGTGCAATCAATAAGGAGACTGAGGCTGCTGCCAAGTAAATACTTTGAAATGTACTGTTTTGATCCAAATGATCATTGTATGCTTCTGAGATATTCATAAATTATCCCCATCTGTCATGCCCATTACCATAAAATCATATACTTACTTAGTATTACTTTTAATTAGCAATATTCACCATTTCCTTTATGCTTATTCTATAACATATTTGGTCAAGAAGATGGGGCAAGGTCCTAAAGATCTTCTTGAATCTCCAGATTCAGACAAAGCCCTCACACAGCCTCGATTCTACATACCATCATTCTTAGGAACTCTTGCTTTGCATTGCACATGACCCTCTTTTCAGTTTCCTCATGTTCTACCTGGTTCCCATTCAACTACTTTGTGCTTTTTCAGTCCCTCCACCATCCACAGGCCACTTCTTATGACACCCCCTCCAAGAGCTTGCCCTGGGTCATTATCCAAAAAGAACATATTCTATCCTACTTGGTTTTAAACTTTATATATCTCCTAGTCCTCTCAGTCTCTCCTGTTATATTGCTGATCTTGGGTATGATTTCTGTATGAAGAAAGGCACCCTGCCTCGCTGCTTGCTTCATTTTTCTTGGTGGAAACAAAGTTTAGTATATATAAAGTCATCAATATATATTTGTTTGGTAGATGAAACTCTGACCAGACATTCCTTTTGTGTATAAATATTGAAAGTTTATAATCACAGGGATCACATGAGTGCAAGTTTTTCACTCTTTGAACTACAACACAAAATTTCAACAACTGTGGAAAGGAATGCCAGATATTGTTCCACGAGAAACAGAGGCTAGGTGGTGATTCAGAAGTCAGGAAAATAAATTGCTATGCAACAAAAGGAAAGAAAGTCATAGCATCAATGGAAGAACTCCCACCCTTCACTGTGCCCATCTGCACAGGAGCCAAGAGAGGCATAAACGTGCTGGAGACCAGAGACAAGTTCGCAACAGAGTAAAGCCAGATAAGGAACAAGAACAAAGGCCCTGGCTGTGAAAATTAACACTAGGAAACAATTTTCTTTTTAAAAGAAAAGTAGAATAGGTCTTTCTCTGCTTTGTGCATGTTGCTGTTTTCTTGAAGGCATTTCAAATGAGGCTAAGTCATGCTCACACTTGTTTCAGAACAGAGAAGTCAAAGCTGGGAATAAATTAATCTTCCTTCCTTCCTCCCTCCCTCCTCCCTCCCTCCCTTCCTCCCTTCCTTCCTTTCTTTCTTTTCTTTCCTTTTTCTTGATTCTTCTTGATGTGATCAGAAACTCTGTTTTTGTATAAATATAAACAAATAAAATACCAATAAAGGCCACAGAAATATGGATGATTTCAAAGACAAAGCTCAATCTCTGCAAACTTTATGTTTGCTGACCAGTCATAAACTTACCACTTGTTACATTTTTAAATTATTATGTTATGAATATTTAGTATTGTATTTGTTTTATCAAGAAAGAGGCAGCCCATAGAACCTGGTCTTGTTGGTGTAATCAAGACTTAATCTATAAAGCCTTGAATAGTAGCTTAAAATTATGTGAAAATAAAGATGCTCAAACTCCTAATGAAGAAAATAGATGATTCTATTTCTATATGCGACAAAGTTCTAGTGAATCAAAAAATAACCTGTATTCCCACCAATGTCTGGATAAAAGTAGTATTGTTGTAGAAAATGTTTGGAATGTGATGACTCCATTTTTATAAGAAAACTTGATCTAAGCTCCTCCTACCCAGCTCAGACTGGCATCTTTTTCTCCTGCTAACCATTCATTCATTTTCTCATGAAAGCCTATGATGGTTTTCCTTCACATCTACCACAGTTGTCCTTGCCTCTCAGCTCTTATTTCCTTTGACATTTACTTTCTCTTGTATCTTTTTGCACTAAAATTTCAAAGTTCTTCTCTGGAAATTTCTTAGCCTTATTGTTGATGAAATTCTTTATTGCAATAGCTTGCCTTGTGTACCTCTGGATATAGATTAAATTAAATTATATTCAAAATTAAAAGCATAATTGAAAATTTAGTTGAGTTGTGGTATCTAAGAATTATTACAAATTACATAAATCCAGAGGAAACAGATCAGTCTTCAAACCTATTATAACATACTATGGATAGACACCAAGAACCTTGTGTGCCAAGTCATGAGTTCTGCCATCATTGGAAAAGGATTACTAGCAAAACACACACACAAGCCTCGGAACAATGAGTACTCTAAGTACTACAGAAACCCGGGATAATCTAAGAAGGAGGAAATAATTACCAAATAGGTTGGGTGTACATTATATTAATACCTGGTGCCATGTGTGCTTAAGCTCTGGAACTGAAGTTGTCCTCTCAACACTTGAAACCCAAGAACTTTTGCCTCAAGGTGGGCGCCTAGATCCTTAGAGTGGAGAGATGCTAGCTAGCCCCTGCTCCACAACCTAATTATGTGATATAGAGGCACAATAAAAGAAAAATAGCCCAAAAGTAAAAACACAGTACCCTTGAGAACAGCTGGGAGGTAAGGCTTTCCCAGCACAGGTTACTACTGCTAATACCATGATTTGAAAATGCCTGCACTGGGAACCAAAAGCTGAAAACTCAGCTGTGGAGACAAAGCTTAATCAAGAACTCCAGGTAACAGCTTCAACTTCTCCAGTCAGTTTCTGCTGAAAGTTATGAGCCCCAACTAGATGATTATTTTCCTTGTTTTTTCTTTCATTTTGGCTGCTCGAATGGACCTATTAGATTCTGTAAAAGCTTTATTTGATGATGTTTGACAACCAGGTGCTTCTATCTGGTACTTACGATTCCATATAATTAATAAACTCACTCTTTTAAAACCTACAATAGTACAGCTATTGTAGATCATACTCTAGACTATATAGAATATATTAAATACTATATCTGGTCTCAAATATAGAGCATTCTGGACCAAAAGGAGTCAGGACCAAGAAAAGTCACAGGATAGCCAAAGAATAGTACAATGAAGATAAACTGAGTTTGAATAAGAAGCGTAGTTGAGCAGATCAAAATAAACATGTTTTCTTTAATCTATAGTTGTATATCATTTCTATTCTTACATTTTTTTCTGGGGTATTGGTTTAAAGAAATAGTCATCAATGATACTTTGTCCAGTAACTGTTGGAAACAGATGCAGAGATCCACAGTCAAGCACTGGTCCAAGCTCTGGGAGTTTTGCTGAAGATAGGGAGGAGAGATTGTATGAGCCAGGAGGGTCATGACCCACAGAGATAGCTGACCTGAGCTAGTGGGAGCACATGGACTCTGGACCAACATTTAGGGGGCTTCCATGGGTAAGCCCTCTGCATATGTATGACAGTTGTGTGACTCTGTCTCTTGGTAAGGGTCCTAACAGTGAGATCAGGGTCTATCCCTTGTGCTTAGCTGGCTTTTGGGAACCTGTTCCCCATGCTGAATTACCTTGCCCAGCCTTGATGCAAGGAGGGGAGCTTGGTCCTACCTCAACTTGATATGCCTTGCTTTGTTCAAGACTGCCTCTTTCTGAATAGAAACAGAGGAGGAATGGATGGGGAGGATTGTAGATGGGAGGCAGGGGGTGATAAGAAGAGAAGAGAAAGGGGAAACTGCAGTTAGTATATAAAATACATTTAAAAGTGTTAATTAAATAATTTTCAAAAAGTAATAGCCAAATTGTATATATATATAATCGTGAATTTAAATATAATAAATTTGTGTACTTTCATTAAGGGATCTGACATTTAGGAACAGAGAATTGGAGGGGTAATTCCTTAGCTGAGAATATATGTTCTATGTGGAAAATGAAGAGGGTGGAGTCAGGCATAATTGGAGGCCTCGTCTACACTCTCCATGCAGCTGAGGAAGTCTATGCTGCATGCCTGTGCTTTCTCACTTGGTGCTGTTGAGAAACCCAAATTTTCCTGGTCCTGCACTCTCCACATATCACTTTGTTCCTGTCTCTGGAAGCTTTTAGCGTCAGTAATCCACCAGGAATGGCTTGACCTTGCTCAGTAATACATCTCAGAAAGGGATGATTGTCACCATCGCGGGAGATTTCTGGCTATCCTTCACTGTGGGCTCTCCTGCTTCTCTTTGCTTCTTCACTGTGTCCCTGAATAGAACCGTGTTCTCTGCAGCAGAACCAAAGAGCAACGATGAGTTAGGTCAGTGGAGATACACCCCACCCACCCCCATCAACAGACCAACCATAATTTCTAAAGCATCATTTACTGGAATGTATGTAAATTATTTCTGTACTCGTGGTTGCATTATGAGTGGTGAACAAACAAACCACAAATGGCTCACTAAAGTGCTTTAAAAACAAACAAACAAATAACAACAACAACAAAACCCCAGCTACTTAGACTTGGACTCCATTATGTAGACCTACGGAGAAAATGTGAGTCTATGTGGTAAGTACAGAAGACCTGCACAGAGGCACCTGAAAAACTATGAAAACCTTCTGCAGAAACACAGAGAAGGCAGATGAGGTTGCTAGGTGTTCCTGGCCCTGTTCTTTCCATTTCTACTCAGGGGATAGTCATAGCTAACAAACTGTCTTCATTCTAAGGGGTGCCTTTTACCCAAAGACACATAGCTTCTTAACTTCATCTGCCTGAGTATTTTTGGATCTTCAGGGAACAGTGAGTGATTTCTTATGTGATTGTCCATCTTGTAGAGGAGCAAATGTGTGGCTTTATTATACGTTCAAAGCAGCTTGTCTAAAGTGTCAGTCCACCTAGAGCTTATGGCCTCACTTCCCTCCTCATGTCCTTCTCTCTTCCCACCCTTTCCCCTGACTCCTACTGGAAGAGAAAGGTTTCATACAGCTCAACACCAAGAAGAAAACATCTTTCCAATGTCTTTCTGTCTTTCATGCGGAAGGACTTAGCAGCAGTCCTAACTACAAATTAGGACCTTAAGTTAAACTCTGAAAGAGATTTTCTGCTGAAATACACAAGACTTAGCTTTAAGATGCTAAAAGTTCAAACATGTACCAGATCCTATGAATTCTCTAATGGACAACCCTCCATTGTACTTCTCTAAAAGGATAAAACACACACACACACACACACATGTGCACACACACACACATGTGCACACACAAAAATAAAAATAGTAAAATCACCACTTGTTAACATAAATATATACAAAGTAAAAAAGGAAATTATAAAAACCTAACATAATTTAAGAGGTCATACAGTAGCTGTATTTTGGAATATCTAAAAAAGTCTAAGCTCTCCACTTACAAGACAAAGGTATTTATAAGGGGATCATTGAAAGCATTTTTAACACCAGGTAATTTCAAGAAATGATCTTTTTTTTTTTTGTTCTAATTCATGGGTTTGAAATCCCTATATTTACCACCATTTAGTCCACTGATTTTGTGTCAAACCTCAAGCAAGTGTTGATGAATGTGTCAAACAGGAACAACAGTTAGAAGAAGGCTTTAAATCATTGTCTCATAGAGTGTCAAGTGTGATGCTTTTTTGTTACAGCAGTTTTAGATCATATTAAAGTCAGGACAGTTGTTAACTCCCTGTCAGGCTATTGAGCTGTTTAGTTTTTCACTTATGGTAGTGAGCTCATCCAATCTGACAGAAGTGAGTGTCTATATCCGAGTGTCTGCTCAGTTGGCCGTACCATAGTGCGCTCTGGAATGGTATCTGCTTCTGACTTAGCCCCGTGAATTATTTCAGAGGTCCTTCCATTCATTACATGTTATAGGCGTGATGAAGAGGATTACTATTTAACTTTGGGTCACCAGTTAACGACCAATTTTCCACTTCCTAATGGCTTTTAAAATAATTTATTCTCAATGTACCTTCTACGGGACAGACAGTTCTCATTGTGAGGTTTTTAAGATAGGAGCTGGATCTGACACAGGTACACTGATAAAACATGAACCAAACTTGTTCATACCTCAGTGACTTAACCCATTCACTGTTAAGGCACCACTCATCTTCAGATAAAATAGGCATATTTTGTCCATCCTTAAGTCCCAAATGTATCTTCCATTGAAAGGTTCTTAATAATCATATCTTACACCAAATTTAAAAAACTTATTCTTTTTTTTTCATCTAAAAAGATAAAAAAATAAATTTTGGGAACTTCTAAAAGTAAATCTAAACAGACAGTCAAATTATCACCAGTGAGACGAATTAAGCTAATACAAAATGTTCTGAAAACCCAACTTCTCAAAAAGGGAAACAAAACCTTTATTAATCTTGTAATAAATGAGAGGTTTACTTCTCAGTCAAAATTTTTATCTCAGGAGCAAGCAAATGAGTGTCAGCTTTCTCAAGATTTCATAGTCAAAGGACAAGGCTGCAGCCTTTTGTCCATTTATAGGAAATGAAAAGAATTATTGGATGGAATTCCAGAGATGATGCTGAAGCCCCACATCCATCCATTTAAGCTCAGCCTCTGCACAGTTGCTCCACTCTGGGAAGTTACCAACCATGGTCACCTAGTATCATCACCTACTTCCTGCGTGCAGGAGCCTTATAACCCAGCTGACAGCCTCCATCATCTGTCCTTGGATAATAGTGAAGGGGAATAAATACCCAGGAACACGATTTGTTTTTATTTTATTTTCTGTCATTACCACATACTGACCTCATTAACACTCTGCATGGTATTTAATTAATTTAATCACTGACTTCACAAAATCCGATCTGTTGGGGACAATATCAATTCTTTGAAATCTCAGGCAAACCATGTATTCAATTATGTTGGTGTCTACACTACATTTAGCACTACAGTTTGTGTCTATGATGGAAATGAGATTCACATCTCGAAAGCATCTAATATAGAAAGCAGAAGATCTTCAAGGACATGACCAGCCAAAGAGGTGACAAGGATGAAACAAAGCATTTCCATTTGTATCTACTTTGTGTCTACTGAGAAGCAGGGCCATGCTCCAGAGGACTAGAGGAAGGAGAAGAAGCCGTCCAGTCATCCCTGTTCCAGACAGTCTAGAAAGCTCTTGAATTTGCACCTCTTTCACTTACATTGCAGAAGTTTAGATCTATTTTCTTCTTTAAAGAGTGTGATCAATCGTTAGCTTACCATCTTAACAGCCTGATAAAGGAATGAGGCACTGTGAAGTATAACCTGGCTTATACCACCAACATCCACAGGTGCCAACAAGGATTACAGGCCAGTGCATCTCTAACAGGCATGTCCAGAGGTCCAGTTCTCTGTGGTTTCAAACAATGAGAGGAGGAGATTCTGCATTCTCTTAGAATACCAGCCTTTTCCATGTTTCTTTGCAATTACTTTTATTGCTCACTTAGATTATTGCATTTATCTATTTGTGGGAAGGAAGCTATCCACAGGTTGTGACCTAGGAATTCACTTTAACAAAAGTAGTCCACAGAGATACCTTTAATTAAGGACCTTTTACAGAGTCTTGCTAAGCCCAAGTTTATCATATAGACTAAACTCAGAGCACACATCATCAACAAATGTAAAGAACATTCCTCAAGGTGCTTTCTCATCATCATAGGTTCTTTACTACTCATATGTGATTCTTCCCAGCATTGTGTGGTGGCTGACAGTGGGGTCTAGATTGTCTGTTCAGAAAAATATATATAGCTTAGAATTATGAATAGATAGATAAATAAATAAGACAAAAGTGAAATAAAGTTCTTTCTATTTGCTATGATTAATGCTATATAAATGCACTTCTGGAAATCCATAGGTTAAAGACTGATTATAGAAGTCTCCTGAAACTCTCTACTTGAAGAAATAAATAATCGAGTTTTTAAAGATTATTTTTAATTATATGTATAATTATAATTATATGGGGAAATTATATGAACATAGATTTAGCTACTCATGGATACCAGAAGAGACTGTCAGGGCCATAGACATATTTGTGAGCCATCCAACATGGGTGATAGGTGCCAAACTTCTGTCTTCTACAAGAACAGTACATGTTCTTAACCACTGAGTCACCTTTCGAGACACAGGGAAAAATCTTAAACTTACTTCAGACTTTTACTCCTGAATACAATTCTTGTTTTATGAAGATAGGCCCTGATCCATCTTTAGAAATCAAAATCCAGATATTCAGGTCTGTTCTAAAAGATGGTGTGATATGTACATGTAACCTGCATATATGTCATAATAGGTTTCTTATAACTCCAAACACAATGTAAATACAGTAATTGTACTTTATTTATATGATAATGATAAGAAAAATATATGCATAGATGTAGCACAGATGCAATTTTTTCTAACTAGGTTTGATCTGCAGACATGGAACCTGTTAATTGACCCTATGAATACAGAGGACTGACAAATTTGTTTCCTTTGTATGAGAAGGTATAATGTCATTACTTAAAGCTAAGCCCAGTATCCAAGCTAGTGCCAACCAACTCAGGTTAATCACATTTCAAACAGCTCTCCCAGTGGCTAAGAGGGTTGAGGTAGCAGAAAGTTCCATGAAGGAGAAAAACCAAGAGTTTTATATAATCATCTGTCTATATGGTTTTTCTGACTTGGGTGTCAACTCTGTGAGATCAAAGGCCTCAAATATGAGGCCGTGCAAAACTCAATAACCAGTCTCTAAGGAGGATCAATCTGGCCAGAGATAAAATGTCCCAGCTTCCAGGTGATCCCTGTGAGTGAAATCTTCCCACTGTCTTCACACTGCTGTGATTTAATCTCTGCTACATCACAGAGAAAATAAGATTACAAACACAAATGTCACTTTAGAGATGGAAATTGTTACCACGAGCTCAGTTTCATTCTTTGACCTAGGCAGAAGACGAAAAAAAAAGATGAAAAAAAAAAAAGATGAAAGAAATAGTGGGTAATAAACCAGGCAGTTTGGTTGGAGAAAGTGATGCATTTGATTTTGGTGTGAAGGGGAAGTATGCACGGGCCATAATGTGGCAAAAAAATTAGTCTAGGGTTTAGGAATTTTCCAGAACTTTGCATAGGTGTGAAGGAGACATACATGCCCTGATTCAATACCCAAAGTTGTGATTGCCCTGATTTTTATTAACAGAATTGTCATCCTCATTTTTGTTTTCCGTAGGACTATGTTATAAACAAAAGAAAAATGCGTAAAGCTTTGTCACAGGTCCATACTATTAGACTGTAAACCACTAATGTTGCCTTTCTTGTAGCTCTGTGGCACAATGAAAACACTGAATCAGTGAACATAAGCATGAATTAAGCCTTGAGCTTCTAAGGGTCATTTTCTTGCTTTCTTGATTTATCATAATATTTACTTTCATTTATTTACATTATTAATAAAATACTGCTCATCCATCACAGGCTTTCCCTCGATTCTTTCTTGAAGTGGGCCCAATTAGACCATCTATGTTTTACTTTTATGTCTTCCCACTGTCCCCAAACATCCAAAAGTGTCTATAGTGATTATTATTGATAGAAATCCACTTTAGTGAAGAATGAAGCCCAGAGAGGCTTAACAGCAATTAATTCATCAAATAAATTAATGAGCTACATTACTTCAGGCAATTTTGAGTCTCTCTCTTGATGCAATATGACTGTGTGTGGATGTGGTACAGAGTCTGAGGTAAATGAATTGAGAAACATTACTATGGCAACCATTGTAGACTGAGGCTATAAAGCAAGCCTTGGGAAAGGCAAAGACTCAAGCATGCCTATAAAAGACAACAACAACAATAAAAACACAAACAAAACAAGGCAGGCCCCAGGGAACTGGGCAAGGGCCAAGCACTGAACAATGACAATTTCACCATAAAGAAGATGAGAAAAAACGAACAGAAAGCCACAGGACTGGCCTTTTCTGTGTTTTGATGAACATTGTTTCATATTTATAAATCTGTTATTTGTAAATCAAAAAATAAAAGCCAATGTAAATAAAATTTACTGGGTAATCACTGGCATGTGAACCTTTAAATATTCAGCTCTACAAATTGTGGGGGAAATTTATCCTTTTAATTATAATCTTTTTTTGTACTTGGTAATATGGCAATATTATTCTATATGGAAATAAAACTGAATCAATTGCATTTCTAAAAAGAGTAGAGGAAAAAATATATGCCTGAAGTTATGAATGTCTGCTAATCACATATTACAACTTGATGTCATTTGAAGAAATAATGTAAGTATTTAAAAATGCTGAAGTGATCAAAGTAATCAAAGGTGAGCAAATATTACTTCTCCAAATAATTAAATTACTGTTTATTTTAATTGAAAAATTGCCTAAACTCTTCACTGCCGAGAATGGTAAGCATGATATTGCCAAGATATTTTGGACCAGGGCTTTTATTCCTGGCTTCTAGCTGTTTGGGGAGTAGTGTGTGTAATGAAATGTCAGCAATCAGGAGTCAAATGCCAGCTTATGAATTATACAAATTGCTGTTTATCTACTCCTCTCCTTTCTGCTTTTCAGCATGTTTTATGAATCCTGACTCAATCGAAGTCATTATAAAAATCCAGAAGATAAATTGAAATGGACTATTTTCACTACAATTAAAATTTTAGATATGTTTCCAGGTCACAAGAGAAGCCAGAGACAAATTTCAGCTGCTTGAATTTTGGTAGCTTTTAATACATAGAAAGTAGTGAATGCTTTTTTTTTTTTCCTTTTCCTGTAAAAACTCACATGAGATAATGTTTTGTGAACATTCTTTTTGTGATTCTTATGTGTATTGAATCACCAACAATGGCATATTTTGTTAAATATTCTAAAGGTTAGCATTTCATTTCATGGACATATTTTAATGTGTAAACAGATACGTCTTTCTTTTACTTCTTAATTTTTATTTAAATAAATAAATGTAGATCAAACTGACCCAAAACTCTCAGTCATCAATCCTTACCCTCCTGAGCACTGAGATTATTGTTTGACCAGTATGAGGGTAGCTTTTCCATAAGTGATTTGTCCATGAGATTTTCCCCTGTACATTAAATAATAGCTTACAGTTGTCTTTGAGCCTTAAGTTAATTTTGCAAGAGCTCAACCACTATTGTTTAGTTTTCATAACATTTCATATGAATCTCTCTGAATTATATGTAATTAGGCTGTGATTGTGATACAAAACATGGAAATGAAATATTTCCAAAACATAATAATACACGCACAATTAGATTCTGATTAAGAGTAAGATTATCTGGTAAGTAGAATGTTCTTTGATTGCCTGGGCTTTGGAAACTCTCCTGAGTCATTGTTCACATGTTACAGTTAAGCTGTCACCATTTGCAAATAACCTGTTAACATGCAGAATGGTCAAATGGATCACACATCTAAAGCTGGAAGGGTGGTGTGTGATGAGAGGAGGTTGCGGTATTCTGTGGCACGCTTTCACCCTTACCGTTAGCTGACGACAACACTTTTCCTGGGTTATCTGAAGAGAATAAAAATTTCTTGCTGCTCATCTCTTCCTCTATTGTCAGGGAAAGATACTTGAGATGCATCAAGATCATAATTACAATAGTCACATAACTACTCTGACAAATATTCTTATCGTGGCAAATATCACCTCCATACAGTTAGCAAAATGTTTAACCATCATTTGTCATGTAAAGATGAATGTAATGCTTTTTAAATATTACATAAGGAGTCCATGAACATTTTGACATCTGCTTTGCAAGGCGGGAGGATTTTATGTAAGTTATTGTTATCACAAAGAGAAATGAGTTCATTCACATCTCTGTTCCTAGAATGTTTAGAGTAATTTAGAACAGAGCACGGCATCCAGGATATTATCATGATGCATTCTTTTGCCTTAAGTATGATGTAGTGAACAAGTCTGTCTGTTGGTTGAAAGAGAATATAATTGTTTAAATCACAGGCTACCACTGAAGGAGAGAACCATCAGCTTTTCTATTAACCACCAGGAAAAGATCTGCTTATAATAGTACTGAGTACGGTGAAACACTTTGTATATTTTTCAAATATTTAGAACAAAAAGAACTTATGTGTTAAGATGGTAGAGTTATTTTCTAAGGTTAGAGCAAGGCTCCAACATTTCCCCCTCCTTACTTAGGCATTTGTACAACTGCCACAAATTTCTTGGGCACCCTTTGGTAGCACAGAGTGTGGTTTGTGGTTGTCTTATAACTAAGGTCAGTGTCTCAGCTTTGCAGACTGTGGCCTGGTTATTACTGCCAATTTTGTCAAGGTTTCCATAGAGAACTGAGAGTAAAGAGTGGAGACACATATGCAGTTGTGCCAGAGAGGCTGGTTTATTTTGAAACCAATGAAGCTTTGGTTGTCAAATAAAGTAAAGCCATTAGACAAAGCTAAATACATATATTGGGACAACAAGAATGAGACTGTAGGAGAGCTCCAGAAGCTCTGGGTAAGCTCCTCCAACCTCACCACTGTATGCACAGCTATATAATAGTGGAGTTAATCTCAAGAAGTACCATGTTCAGCTAAAGATGACGAGGGAAGTTTTTGCCCAGGACCAGAATCTCAAGTCCTCTGCAGCTATATCCCTGGGATGACAGCCATTACTCAAGCTGACCTTCTTTCAACCTTGCAGAAGATGATCCATCCAGCTGTCTCCTTTCTTTGGACATATTGTCTCAAGTCCCCTTTATGGCCCCTCCTTCTGCTCTCTAACTCACTGAATGTGGATGCGCAGTGGATGAACTCTTCATCAGAAAATTCCTACACTAAATTGTGCTTCAGAGCTGAGAGGATTTTCCTCAATCCTGAATTATTGCCTGGAAAATCAAGCAATCAATGAAGTTTGATGAGATAATTTATGAATAATAAAAATAAATGATTTGTATGAATCTTAACAGAAATAGGTTGTCAATTACTTTGCACCATTAATACATCTTCCTTCCCCCTCTTTCTTTTCTCCTTCTCCATTACCTCTGATTTGATTCATTGTGATCATATGTGTGTATGATATCATAGACAGACAGACAGACAAGTGTATGTAATTGCATGCCTATTTCTCCTGTTCACTTAATCAGTTTGGACATTCTCAAAACACTATACACCATTTCCTTTCAAAGAAGTTCTAACCATTAGCATTTAACTTATTATAGACACAAATAATAAAAATCAAAATAATCAAAGCTATGTTACACAACTTCATACAATTATGTTTAAAGTATAATATAGATTGCAATAGTTCCTAGATAAGTCAAAATTCAGTGGAAACTATCCTTTTATGTTATAATTAATGTCACTGTTGTTTTCTGTTTTTCTTTAAAGCATAGGTTAAGATGCTGGGTTCATAAACAGCTTTGCTAAAACTTAGAAGTGTTACTCTTATATAGTGTGGATGCTCAGAGCCTTTTGGACACTAACAAGTTAGTACTTTTTTACCTCACTATTATACAATTTTGAATGCTAGATGTTCTGAGAATTGACCTGTAATATACATATTCTTACACAGGTAGGCTGAAAGCACACAAGGACATGTCATTTATCCTGTCCTCAATGCCATATAAAGGGAAATCACACTACTCCCCTCCCACCCTCTGTAGTGGGATTATGTTGTTGCATTGTAAATAATTGTTCCACCTACTGGTTTAATGCTGACTGGCCGAAGGCAGATAGAAAGTGTGGGTGGGGCTACCAGACTAAGAAACCTCTGTGAAGAGGAAGAACAGCCAGACTAAGAAAACTCTGTGAAGAGGAAGAACAAAGCAGAGATGCCACAGAGAAGCCAGAGAGAGACCAGTGGAGAAACCAGCAGATGTAGAGGACAACTGTGCTGCTTTGAGAAAAGGTACTGAGTTGCATGGATGAACAAGATAAGAATCATGGGTTAGTTTAAGAGTAAAGAGTTAGCAAGTTATATACCTGGCCCCTAGGTAAATCAGCATAAAATTAATGTGCTATGTGTTTCTGTGGGACTTTGGGTCTGTAGGTCTGCGTGTCTGAACCACCAGCCAGACAGGCCAGAAACTTATTGCTACACCCCTCTTTAAAGTTTTTTTTTTATTTTCAAGAGTATTCACTGACTGTACAATGTAGAGAACATCTTCAAGATCTTCATACTTAGGGTTAGGGTTAGTTAACCCAGTTAGTTACCTTGACTTTACATTTTTGTCCATAACCTAGGAAAATTTCCCTGCAATCAAAGTGCTTTGATTATATCATATAATGTGGCTTTTAGCAAAATCACTATTTGTGCAGCATTCTGATGGCAGACTCTTCTGTTTTCTGTGGTTGGTACTAAATTAGCATTAGTGCTGGTAGCTAAGTGAAACTATTATGAACTCTGGACATGTTTATGACCCATCGTCTATTTGAATTCCATTTTATAGCCAGCTAAAATACCCAGACTAAATAAGCCCAGTTCCATGACCCTACTTCTATGGTTAATAGTTATTTTCATATTGGTAGAGCATGTTTTAAGTTTATCTCATTTTGCTGGCTGTGGTATAAGATATACACTATTATATCTAAATAACCCTGTTTGACAGCTCTCTCATGTATCTACCTTGACCCTGAGTGGCATGGAAGTGAATCTTAGCAACTCTAAGTAAGTACAAAGCTAGGCCTCAAAAAATTCCACCTATTTTCACACCAGGAGGGGGAGGGTCCCATTCTACAGACAGTCACAGAATCTGCCTGCCACCTTTCTGAGACTTTCCCCCTGTTAATACAGAACACCATCTGTGTTATGAGCTCAGGTTTTGGTGTAACCTGTAGATTCCAGCTTACGTATTTAGTTCTTAGCCACTGGTACCAAAAAAGAAAAAGGAAAATAGTGAAGGATAGAAGAGATATTGTAAAAACACAACATAGTATGGGGGCAAGGGGCAATAAAAAAGAAACACATCTACAGTAGAGGGGAATGGAATTGAGGAATTATAAATAAATATAAGACAGAAGATGTCTTCCTGCACCAAGGTCTTCATATTACCAGGAGAGTAATTATGTATATCAAGTACTCTAAAGCAGCATCACTATCCCCTAATAGATAAAAGAAATTCTCCTTTATTTTTTCTGAGCATTTTTATTCTCTATTAGTAACATGCTCTCTTAAGGTGAGTTCTCAGAGGCTGCCACATGTCCCTCAGGTAACAGAGTGTCCCCTGGGGTCATTCCATCTTCCTGTCTCCATAATAGCTTTTTGAAAATAGACTATAATCATATCATTTCTCTTCTTCCCTTTTTTCCATCCACTTCTCTCCCATGGATCCCTTTGTGTTCTCTCTCTCTCTCTCTAATATACAGCCTATTTTTTATTATTATGTATATGTATATATATGCATGTATACACACATACTAATGCATGTATACACACACAGTAATACATGTATACACACACTAATGCATGTATACGCACACACATGCACACACTAATGCATGTATACACACACACACATACACACACACTAATGCAACCTGCTCAAGCTCAATCTGTGCTACCAAAATGCTTTTTCAGATGAGAAAAGTAAGCAGTTTTTAGAGTCATTCTTTGAAAGGGCTGTGATTGTTAAGAACAATGGTAGAGGACAGCATGCACACTGTCTTTGATTCAAACCACTACTGGACACACTCACACAGAGACAATGTACACATGGTGCTCTTACACACATAAAGGGATTAATTACAGTAAAATGATGTTTTCTATTCACAGTTCAGGAGTCATGTTCAACAAGTCATTTTGTGTCCCTGAAAGACAAACTCTCTGTTGTGTCAATAAGACAACCAATGTGCTTCGGTGTCAGTCTGCACTGTGGGCTCCGGATGAGGCTATCTCACAGGCATTGAAATTATTTTATTTTCCTAGAACTTTTGCTCTTATATAATAGAAGAATCATCAAAGTATTGAATTGTGTAAATGACTTGCTCTAGGAAAACATGCAAAAGCTACCACGGGGAAATAGTGGTTAGATGTTCGATACAATTGTAAATGAGAGCAGACTGCATCCTGAGACCAAAACTAGGAATGTGTAGAATTTTAAAATGGAAATAGTTTCTGGTGCTAATTATAAGAACTATGAAATTATTTTAAAAATCAATCAGTATTATAAAGAATAAAACATGAAGTAAAATCATATGCCCCATAACTTTGATAATAAACATTTTCTTTCTGTCCCAAACATATTCTTAGACAATCACCCACACACGCCCAAATTCGTAATGCAAGTATAATTTTTTTGAGAACTGTGCTATAAACAACAACTTTCACTGGTCTCCACTTTGTATTTTGAAATAATTTCTTATCCTTTTTGTTTTACACCTTGGCATTTTCTAATTTTTAAATATCTGAGCCACTGAAAACTCTACATTTCTAGTAGTTGCTGCCTACATTATGGTGTTGAAGTCATTCAGTAGGAAAGCTTCCCAAATACTCAGCTCCAGTCCTAGCAGCTTCATAGAAATCAAGTTGACATTGTTAATTGGATGCTCCATGTGCCTGTCAAAGCCAACAGCACCAGAAAAGTCCAGCAGAAACTCGTTGTTGTGTTATGTAGCCAAAAACTTCTGCCTAGGGTGTCCATACTTTGGAACTGGTCTTCCAAGTAACCTCATCTTCTCCATGTAACCACATCACATACATATTTACTGAGTCCTAGTCTCTGCTCAAACCACATTATCACAGACACCCTACTGACCAGTCTATTGGAGGCAGTGCACATGCTTCCCTACCGCTTCTCACCAGTCACTAACTACCCCTTCCTTTCTTCTCACTACCACTGCCCTACATGGCTTTCTTGTCTCAGTACAAACTAATCCGGCCAGATTGGACCAGGGATGTGGTGTTGTCCCTATACTGCTGAAGTTTCCATCAAAAGTTAGGAGCACTCAGGAGTTGTGAAGTTTGTCTTGACAGGTTATATTGTCCACTTGAGCAGATTTTCCTGCTTTCTGTCTAGAAATGGGCTGGACTGAATGAAGTTCAGCATGAAGAGTCCGACTGATAACCATATGGTTCATTGCAGGTGAGAGGCGACATCTGAATGAGGGTTGACTCTGGCCTAAATTAGGAGGACGAGGGTGCTCAGCATTCCTAGCTCATGCAGAATTATCAGTGTATGTGCACTACATGTATTCCTTGGTAAATGTATGCTAAGTCTTCCTATACCAGGTGAAGAATTTGCTAAAGATATGGACTGAGTGGGAGAAGAGACAGGGCAGGCTAGAAACTATCCCAGTACAAATTAGCTGGCCAGAGTCTCATATAGTTAAAAAAACAAAAAAAGTTTTGCTAAATTTAAAATTATTTTCATTGAGTTTTGTTTTTAATTAAGATTTCTAATTCTTTTATAAAACAATGTAAATCTTAGTCTAAATGAAATCTAATTTGAATTCATATTCAATTTAATAATTAGCTGTAAATGGAAAGGCTGCTGAAATATTACTGCAAAACCATTTCGCATTTTAATTCACATATTCTAGGTACTATGAAGTCACAGCTCTATAATATTTAGGAAAATCAAATCAAAGTTCAGTTAATTACTTTTAAAAAATGACCACAATATATCAGCTTAGAAATGAGTCCAGCAGCGTTTCGCTCCTTCTTTATAAGGATTTGAGGCACAGCTTTCCAACCCTTCATACGGTTAGAGCTTTTAGAACACTCAATATCAAAACACATAAAGCATTGTCATTCTAATATGGATTAGATTTCTTTAATTTCTTGGGATACATCTGAACAAAGCGTTGATGGTTTTAGAGAAGACTAGAATATGCCTTGTCCACATATCTGATAGGAATATCTATTAGGAAGCCACTGAAGTAGAAAAGTTAGTTAGCCTGTGATCTATACCTAAGTCTGAGGAAATAAAACACAAGGTGAGAGGGAAGCAGCATATGTCTGGGTGTGACATTGAAGCCTTGTGTTTTGATTTTATAAATTTAAGTTCACAACAGGAAACTTATCTTACAAATGCTTCTATACTGTTTTCAGACCATCTGATGACAACAGCCAGTAGGCAAGTTTCATGAAGGCACCTGTAGAGAACTGTAGTCAAACCCTCAGCCTGAAGGGTTGCTATCCTCTACCACTGCTGTTAACTAGACTGGAATAATGCTACACATGCTACACATCAGTTGCTATACCCAGGGCTTTCCATGAATATTATGCAGATAGCAGGTGTGACTTGAAGTTTATTGAGTATCATTCTTGATTATGGAGTTTTAAAAAAATCTATCCAAAGCCACATAATAAAGGAGTTATGGATTTATTGCAGATTACCTTCAGAGGTAAGTATTTTTTTTTTTTTTTGCCTTTATAGGCTCTAAAGGATGTTTGAAAGAGAACATCCATGCCTGACTTCCATTGCAATGAGAACTTCATGTCTTATAAACACAACTGTTAAATTCCTATGTTTTACTTCAATCAAAGTTCTAGAAGCTTTGTCTGAGCCTAGACCTGAGCAGCTGTTTAAGAAGCAGGTTTATGTAATTTGAGGCAGGGACATCACTCCTTCCTCCATGGTAACAATTCTAGAGCTTGGCTTACAGATTTACAGCAGATTCAATTACTAAGGCAAACTTACCCCATGCCTGTTTACTTCCTGTGTTTTAAGATTCTCTGTTTTATGACTGTCTTTAATCTATTAGTTTTACTGTGGATCTTATTTATGAACTTTTTCCAAAAAGAATGATTTATTTATAAAGTGGGATTATATAAAGGAAGAACTCCTAAGTATAACCTTCTTGGAAATTCATTTATGTATGACATTGAATGTTCTCCTGTTGGGAAAGGTAGATTCTTTTTCCATATGGCATGTTTCCTGAGAACTGGACACAGGTGCCACTGCCTACTAGCCACCACTGCTGAGAAACATCCCTCCACTCAGGGAAACATATTTGATGAAGAAAATATTTGCTCAAATATTTTCTAACAGATAACCCTTTCTCATGCTGGGAAGCTAATGCCTTACTGCTTATGTACAGGCTAATTCATTCCAAAGACTCATTTGGGCCCAGCCAGGCTGTACAACTAAAATCAATCCATCAGGGAACACATATCTTGGAATGTTTCAATTTTAATACTCAAGAATCAAATCTCCAATGTATTTCCCCAAGGCACATAATTCTTCCCTCATGTATACTGAACAAAGTATGTTTTTAAACACTCAAAATCACCTTTATAAAGTAAGGTTAAAAACTGAACACTGTGGAATCTTTACTATATTACTGAGTTAAGAGCATCGATAGCCACAGTAACACCATAAGGCTTTCATCAATCTGCTGTTTACCTATCAGTCTTGCATTCCTGTAAATAATTTGAGAGAAAGTATTTGAAGTAGCAATAAGTAGAGCAAAATGCTAACTAAAACTATTCCTCTCTTACTGAAATACTTACTTCCAAGATGAGCATGCATTTGTTTGTATGACTGGCTTGATACTGCCTGTTATGATGCTCTGCCTCTGAGAAATCCACTTGGGATTTAAGATAAACTAAATTTGTCTTGAAAAGCAAAGTGATGTGTTGGCTTTGGTTTGTTTTTCTTTCACAGCTACTCAACTCCATTCAATTAACAAGGTGTTTTGTAAAGCTTGCTCTGCCCCAATCTGGTTGTAACTGCAGGCAACATTCTCTCTGCTGTTCTTAAGGCTGGTTCTTATGGCAGTTTGACTCATTTGATTCTTGAAGTGCCCTTGGAAAACATTCAGGCAGTCTTCAAGCCCGAAGCTACCCAACAATGAGAATTTTTAGGTAATTTTAGCTGAAATAAAGAGTTAAGATAAAGCCATAATGACCTTACAGATAATAAAATTACTGCATAATGAATCCAATTTCATCTGGTTTATACATGTGAAGGCACTGGTACAACATAAAAAATATAAATAATCTGAGCTCACCATTCAAAAGGTTAAGAATTCAGTACACAAGGAACCACAAAACTAAGAACAAAAACTGTAGATTCAATTAATTAAAGGACAAAGGAATATGTACACACACACACACACATACACACACACACACACACACACACACACACACCTTGTTTTCAAAGTTGTAATGCCTTGAGATCAAGACAACACTGTAAAGAGCAATGACCTCAGATGAACGATCAACAGCTGCATCTCTCTTATCGTTTTGTTTTTGCTAAGGACCAGGCCCAATATTTTCTTTCACTGTACTAATACATACCTGCACTAATGTCCTGTGCCTCCTCTTCCTTTGCTTTGCATAAGCACAGTTGTCTCTGTTGGATAGCTAAAATGATGCCATAATCAAAACCTTGCACACTGGCTTTGTCCAAGCTCGGTTGGACCTCTAGCTTTTTCACTGACTATCTGGGAATTGACTTAACTATCCTGGTTTTATTTTATATTCTTTAATGGGAGACTAATTTTAGAAACTTCTCCTAAAATTTTTGGATAATCAGATGATCATTGCATGGGAAAGGGTTTGATCATTGTGCCAATTCCCCTAACTTTTGTCTATGAAAGTATGATGGCTACTCTATGAATCTCATTGTCTGCACTGGAAATTGTTGTGCTACAAATAGGGTCCCAAGGGAAACATTGCATTTGAAATGTCCAACACCTCTGCTATTCAAAGATAGCAGTCAATATCTTTGCCTCTGAGTATGAACTAAACTTTGCACCTTATTTTGATGGATGGACTGTTGAAAGATCTGATAAAAGAAACCAGATACGAGAGCAGGATGTGGGTCTCAGATCCTATTGACTTTCTTCTAGGAACGTAGCCACAGTGCTGAGAACAAACCCAGACAACTCATACATTCACTAATGCAGTCTCAGTTATTTACCACACAAAGAGCAGACCCAGAGGTGTCTACATGGCTCTTCTATTCATCATAGATGACACAAAGCAAAGCAGAGATGAGCTAAGCCTATAGACTTCTATGCTGCTTGTAGATCAATTATTATTTCATTTTCTACATTTATTTACATATTTCCTTTGATTACGTATATGTGCATGTGTGAGTTGGTCTTCCTCTTCACAGTGTAGATTCTGTGAGTAGAATACAAGTTCTCAGGCTTTGGAGCTCATCTTATCTCCTACTCTGGGTAGTCTGCTAACCAATACTAGCATAGAATACTAATGTATGATAAATGTCTTGAGTTTGTATTAGTATATTGCAGCTAGAAGCTATTCTTGGTAATATGCGGCTCTCATAATCAAAGATTAAACTTTGGGAGGGGAAGGGTTTGACTTCCTCTGCTGGGTCAAGGACTGTATATGTGCTACCTATGGGTGAGTAAGATGTGTCAAAAAGCTTGCATTTATAAACACAACACTTCCTGCAACGGGTAAATGCCCATAAAGATGGTTCAGTTGAGATTAAAAAAAAAAAAAAAAGCAAAGGGCTAAAATATACAATGCTTGCTGTCCAAGCTGCAAACCACAACCATTGAACAGCTTGGGATCCGAAACATCTTGGATTGACACCTTGGATCCCACTCCCTCTAGAGGAACACCTAACCCAGTCTTGATGTTGAGGGGAGGAAACTAGATCTGCCAGGAGTGGAGGCTGAATTGAGCAATATTGGGACCTTGGGACCTCCTGCCCATGCTTGGCGGGAGATGGGGAGATGTGGAGAAGAGGGTGGGAGGAGGAAGGGACCTTGAATAAGGATATACATGGATAGAAAATGTGACTTTATTCATAATAAAAAAATTTTTTAAAAAGAAAAGAAAAAACATGCAATGCTTGCAACATTAATGTCAACATATTCAGGTATGGGTCTTTGAGGTATGCCTGTTGTCATATTTCACTTTGTGTAATTATTTCGTCTTTCTTTGTACCATGTCATGTAACCATTCTTTTTAAAAACTAAAAGTATATTCAAGTTGTGTTAGAGGGAAACAGGAAATATATTTTTATGTGGAGCTTTGTAAAACAGGTGCAGTCTCTGAGGATGAGATGGCAAAATGATGTAGCTATAATGGAAAACAACCCTCAAAAAGTAAAATCAGAATTCCAATACACACTGGGTACATGTGCAAATCGAACTGAAAGGGGCTAGCAGAAGAGAAGACAAGACATTGCTGCAGCATAATTCACAATAGAAAAGGCATAAGGGCAAAACCAAATGTCTGCTTATAGATGGACATGTAAAGAAATATCACAGACATCAAAAAGATTATCTGGCCACAATGCCACAAAGAGGATCGTCCTTGAGGATGCTCTTCTTACTGAAATAAGTCATGCACAGGAGTAGAAATAAGGTGTGGATTTCACTCATATGGACTGTACTCAGAAATGGAAAGAGGACTGGCTGCCAGGACTGCAAAGAAGGAAGGCTAAGTTTTCTTCTACGAGTAGAGTTTCAGTCTTCCAAGATGAAAATCACCTAGAGTTGTGTTGGCAAACCATCAGTTAATGTTATTGTCATGGACACATTAAGAGAGTGTGGTGGTTTAAGTGTGGCTTGCCTAGGTCTCAGGGGTGAGATACTTCATCAAATATTACTCTAAGCATGTCTCTGAGAGTTTCCTGGACAAGAAGAGCCTTGGATGGTACATTGAGCTTGGTTGATGGTACTCCTAGGCTGAAGCCCTGGCAAGAATGCAGAAGCTAGGCAACAAAGAACATCTGGTATATGACATCTGAGCTGGGATATTCATCCTTCCTAGCCTATGGATGATGATAAAATGTTGGGTGATTTATCCTTGAGTATACTTTCTTTCAAAAATTTATCTGTTTTTTTTTTAATGAGCTCATCCACAAATCCTTTAATTAATAAGTTCAGTTATCCACATGGCAAACAACGTTATCATTTTCCAAACCAGTGCCAGAAATAACTAACTCAATCTTTTTGCACTCAAAGAGCTCAAGACTCATAGAAAAGCACCCTCCCAGCACCTCCTTATTCCTTTATACACTAAGTGCAAAGGCTATCTTCCTCCTCAGTCATGTCTCCTTGTTTTTTTTGTTTTGTTTTGTTTTGTTTTGTTTTGTTTTGTTTTTTTTTGGTCTCCTATTGATCTATTGATCCTGGAGCATGATGGTCATTTTGGGAATCTGTCTGTCTCCATCCTCCCTGGGCTGGGATTAAAGATATCTGCTGTCACTCTAGCTTTTTACATGGCTCTGGGATCTGAACTCAGATCCTCATGCATTTGAAGCAAGCACTTTCCCTGCTAAGCCAACTCTCCAGTCCTCAGATCAAAAACATTTAGATAAACCCTCACTGTATCTGTACTGAACAAAAATAGGGATTTTTTCTTTCCTTTTTTTTCATTATTTATTTTGTATTTATCAAAAAAACAGTAAAATGAATTTAAAATGCTGAAAAGTTAACAATAACTATAAAGAAGATAAAAATCAAAAGCATGACTTATCAAGGGTGATAGTGCAAATAAGATTGCTATACATATATTTACTTTGTGTTCAGCTTTCCCTCTGAATTTTTTTTTTCATCCCTGTATATCCTTATTCAAGGTTCCTTCCCCCTCCCACCACATCAGGTCATTTATTACATGTATATATGTTTAGGTATGTGCATATGTCAATGTGCTTATGATGGTCAGAGGACATGTGTCAGGAGTTGGGTCTTTCTTTCTATCACATGAGTTCCAGGAACTAAACTCAGGTCTTTAGAGCTGGTGAATGGCACTGTTACCCCCTGAGCCATTTAACAGGCTGGACTGCTTACTTTTAATTGGGGCTCACATCATCAGCTCTTCTCGTCTAAGCCTTTTGTATCTACTCAGAAATACAGACTTACTATAGATCTAAGCAGTTCTTAACGTCTGCAACAATTGAGCCAATTTTCTCTAAGAATATATATCTATTTATCTGCCTGTCTAGTGGGATGACAATCTCCTTACACATCTACTTATTCTGATTAGAACCCAAATTAACACTGGGAGAAACATATAGTGTGTGATGTATTTATTTATTTGTAGGTATGCTTGGGGAGGGGTGTTCCTCCATGTGTATGTGTTACTGTGTGCATTTAAATATGTGTATTTGTTCTTGTATAAATGTGTATATGCTCCTATGTACATGTGTACTCCTTGTATGTCTATGTTCAAGTTTGAAACTTTGTTTTGTCTCCTGCTTGTTTCTGACTGCTATAGAAAATAATTCTGAAGTTTTTCCTTGGTGAAACTTTGGAATCTTTGGGATCTTCAGGCTACTGCTGATATTTAAAAATGAGAACAAAGATTGAGACCATGGCTACCCTTGTCATCTGTACATTCTTACTATTGAGAACATTAACTAGTAAAACCAGAGAGATTTGAAATTTATGGGTCAGTCTTCTGTGGCTGTTCTATGAGTTCCCTGGATACTGGGTGATATCTTTAATTCAGTGATGCTCATCCTATGTTAACCAGATTCTTCCATTCCATTCCATTACAATAGAGAGAAAATGTATTAAAGCATGAAATTATAAAAATAGTTCTATATCTCTTGGATATAAATCTGTATTTACTTTGTATTTTCTTATTTGCCCTGTCCCAATCTTTGGAAGTCCTTATTCCAGGCCATGAATTAATATTTTTGGTTAACTTAGTACCATGGTTGGCATGAAGTCATCATTACATAAGTAGTTTTGAGTTAGTTTGAAATAGCTTTCCTTGAAAATGATACCAGATTTAATCAGGGATGAAAATATACGTGTATTTCTCATTGGGCCGAAGATGAAAGCAGAATCTCTAGGGAGTAAGTGTCTGTGGGGTGGAGACTCTGTGCTCAATAGTTCCTTGTGACCTTAAGTTCACTTTCAGTATGATACTAAGGTTCTCAGAAAAAGTAATGCCTGTGCTAAGTTTTATACTATCCTTCAGTTATAGCACCCTGTGATTCCCATGTTTGTACATGTTCTCATTACCAGCAAAAACTATAACGATATTTGCCCATGGACTGAGAGCAAGGGTCTTCCTGTCTGAATGAGCTCTGACCTTTACAAAGCAAAGCAACATCCTGACACAAAAATTCCCTCGTCTAAAAGCTACTGCTTTAAACAATGTCTAGCTGAAGTACTTCATCTCTACTGACTTCCATTCTCTGCAAGAACTTGGCCCCCACCCAGGTGCATCAAAGACACCTGCCCGGTTTAGTTCATTGAAGGCTATATAATAACCAGAATTAAAACTGAATAATAAACACTCCATTGGAATCACGGCTTTCATTCTTCTTGCATGAAAAACTTAAAGCAGAGAACAAAAGGCAGGTGTGGCTTTCAAGGGGGAAGTCGGAGAAATTCCTGACAACAACACTGTTGCCAGGCTGAACTCAACAGCAAGGTCCTTCACCTTCCTTTTTAGTCCAAAGCAAATGTCAGTAGCTGCATTCCATCCTCTCTTCACAGAGCAAATGCCAGACAGGCTGACATATAAGAAGGCACACGGGGGTTTGGGTCATCAGGAACTCCGTAGAAGTAAAAGGACACACAGTCTGGAAGCTTCCTGGGGACTCTTTCCATCAGAGTGTGCCAGCTGTGGTCACTACCAATCTCCCCACTTGTCTTGTCTTGTCTCCCTGACCCCAGGGGCAAAACAAAAGCTCTTTCTGGTCTCTGTCACTACAGAGAGAAATGCAGGCATAAATACTAGGTATTGAAAATTAAAAGCTCTCCCAGGGTGAATTTTCCCAGATAGCCTGGCACTTAGCAATTTTGAAGAGTTTGCTTTTAATCCAAACACAGCAGGGCATGTATAAAAAAGAGATTTCTCCAGAAAACATAAATAAATGCATATTTTCAAGCTAAAGCAATCATAGATGCATTTGATTTGACATGAGATTCAATTATTCAAGTAGTAGTAACTTGGACATTTGGACATTTTGTACCTTAACTCCTACAGTTCTAAATTTGAATACATACTTTTCAGCACTTTGTTCACGTTTAAATGAAAAAGGAGGAACCTCATTTCCACTTGGAAAAGGCACCACTGCTGGGATGGATCCTCCTCCACTACTGTCCCTATGAAAGGAATGTCTATTGGTTGTGGTCAGCAGTCTTCACAGGGAATCTTTAGTGACTGATCATTATGAAAATATTCTATAATTTTCCATTCCTTTCTACATAATGAGGAAGAATACAGATCTTGTGGAGGATATTGAAAGACAGAGCCTCTCTTCATAGCCTTGGCTGTCCTAAACCTTACTCTGTAGACCAGGCTAGGTTTGAACTCACAGAGATTCACATGCTTTTGATTCCTGAGTGTTGGGATTGTAAGTGTGTGCCACCACGATTCAGCAGAATAGAGAGAGATTTTTTTAAAAAAATAACAAGCCAAGTATAGAGCAACATATCAAAGCTTAATGAACATTAATTTAGATACCTGTGTGTAATAAGATACAGCAAGTCTCCATGTGTGACAAAACCCCACAGTATACATATAGGAAATGGCCCCAACAAAAGATGAGTCATCGAACCAGCAACCTAGGAAAGTGTGCTAAAGAGGAAAATACAAACAGGGAAGCCAAGAACTGAACAGGAAACACACAGAGTTAGGACTGCTTGATAGGTAGTGACATAGGACTGGTAAATGGGAAGACAGAGGCCACCAAAGACCAAGCCCGAGGACAATCCCTTGCTCTCCTGTTCTGACGCATTCCTTACTTCCCTCTATCATTTTTCTTCTTAGCATTCCTCCATGTGCCTGTCTCTGCTGCTTCGTTGTTGACTCTACATATATTCAAAGGTTCTGGTCTGTTGTGATTACCTTCCCTCAATAACATTTGGATGAAGCTCATCCCTATATTATACAGAAAGAAAGTGCATTTTGTTCTTTTCATTCATTAAACATCTGTTTATTAGGACTCTCAGAATGATTTTAATAAAACAAGAGGACTAATCTCACCAACATGTGATTAGAACAAAATACAAGTGCATTGGAGGAATTTTGAGGATCATAAGTGCAATAGGACATACAACAGATAGATGAGATAGGTATAAAGGAGAGGGCACTATATGATGGTCAGGAAAATCTCTTCAGAGACACATAAGTTTAGCTGAAGACCAGACAAACCAACAAACAACAAACACCTGCAGTATTGCTAACACTCCCACATGGGCAGAAGGAAATGCAGGCATGCACTTCCAAGTCAGGAAGGAGTCTGGCACAAAATGAACAGAAGGGAACTCAGCCACTGAAGCTGAGTGCTAAGCTCAGTGGTACCTGAGGGAGAAGAGGCTGTGGAATATGATGAAGGTTGAGTACTGAAATGCATTTGGTTTATGCTTTATCATCAGTACAAAGGAAAATTTCTGGAATTAAATACTGAAGACATATTCTTACTGGCATCAAGAAAAGATCTGGTAGTTATAAGAGAACTTAACTAGAGTCAATAAGAATGGTAGACGAGGGGCCACCTGGAGGGCTTCCTTGGATGTCTAGGGAGCTTGATGTAGCAGGACACTGGTAGCAATGACGAAGTGTGTCAGATTTGAGTGTGGACTGTATGACTCACACATCTGTATGTATGCCAGGGTTGGAAGATAATGTTTGTGAAGGAATTACAAATATTTGACTGCCACAGAGCAGCATCACTTGGAGACACGAGGAATATTAGAGACACTGGGGCCACTACAGTAAGGAGTAAGGATTTGGATTAGGGATTAGTCCACGATGGGATGGGAAACAAGACCAATCCAACTAGAGATGGATGAAGAGTCAGTCAGAGGAAAATGATAAAATGTACTTCTTCATAAATGCCACATTGGATCCTCCTTATTAGTCATAGCATTTCCTCTCTCTCAAATCCTCAACTCCCATATCTGAAAAGGTTTGTCACAATGTATTTTCTGACTATGGAGAGATCTACATTTTCAATATGGCAGCCTCCAGGCACATGCAGCTATTGAGTATGTGCCCAGTGACAATCAAGAGAGCTGAATGAGTTCTGTTCATTTAAATGCTTGTCTAGAGTATTACCAGTGTCTGGTAGTCTAAAGACAGGAAGAAATGATGGTCATCTCCAATAAAAGAAGATGGGAGGATTCATCTCTTCTGTCCTCAGTTTAAAAACACAGAGCAGTGAAACACCTGTAATCTTGATAATTAGCCTATGTGTGATGTTTGATAGGTAATACGTCTCACAGTGATATCATGTACCATCTGAATCCTGACAATTGCTTAAGACTTCATGACAAAAAATAATCAGATCAGTTGACACAAATTCATTAACAATATCTCTTCCCCAATATATGCTTCCTTATGCAATTATGGTCAAACATACCATCTGATAAAGTAAAGGATCTAAACTGATAAGAAAAAGGTAATAATTATCTATCAGGAAGATTCCATTGTTGGAGAATATCAAACTGATTGGACAACAGGTACTCAGAGATCCAGTCCTACCACGGGACAGGCATGACACCTGGCTGGCAAAGGTGCAGTGACTTAGTACCATGGTCATCCTTTAGGCTTATACGCCTAGAATCTTTTCTTTTCTTTTTTTTTTTTTTATCAGCGTAATGAAAGGGAAGTAAGCCTCCTTCCTTTTGTGCGTCTATCACCAAGTCATCTGGTACACGTTGTTGACACGACTCATCCTGGCACCTTCCAAATGGCTTTTGTAGAGCTTCAAAGAAGACTAATAGCTAATTGTGATGTTTAAAACTGATCAAAAGAAAAATTTCCCCTGGGTCCTGAAGAAAAGGTGCCAGCACATAGCAAAGAGCTTATCAACAAATTCCCAAAATATACAGAGGGACCAAATCTGATGGTGGGCCAGGGAAGAGATTTCAAAAAAATGTTACTGATTTGCTTAACACTCCTAGCAATGAAGCCTTGAGCTACAAAGGACCTATCACACTCTGATAGAGATAGTCTGTATGAAAAGTGTTTGCCATTGTTTCATTGAGACAGAGTAATCTGTGTGTGTGTGTCATGTGGAAATTCCAAGCAGGATAGAAAACACTCAGCCTTATGGTTACATACTTGGATATTCAAGCATCTTTAATGAGGTCCTAACTACACTAAT
Source organism: Sigmodon hispidus (assembly GCA_004025045.1). Classification (NCBI taxonomy): domain Eukaryota; kingdom Metazoa; phylum Chordata; class Mammalia; order Rodentia; family Cricetidae; genus Sigmodon; species Sigmodon hispidus. The sequence goes on from PVIH01005199.1 coordinate 68,816, forward strand.
TCTAGCACCTGTCAACCATGGGGTCTTTCCTATCCTGAGATCCTTGGTGACTGGGAAGAAATTTCTGATTCTTTTGTCTTGGCCTGACTTTGCCAAATTAAGGCCATTCAAAGTATAAATACAATCAATGACTATATGTAGTATGTAAAAAAATCAAGTAAATGAACCATATTGGGTAAAATAGTACTAAATGTTAAATATACTCCAACACAATTCAATTATGTTTGACACCCTAATCTCAGAGGATCATATGATAGAAAGCATTGGAAGCATTGATACAGAAATAGAATAAGGGAAGGCTACCAAGCACTCTGCCTCTAGGCTTCTCCTCATTCCAGTCTGTTATCATGTCTCAATACTTCTGAGGTTTTCAGAATGTTGTTGATCTATTGGAAGACAAACTTCATTCTCCTATATTATAAATAAGTTCTTCTGTAGCTGTGTGCCTGTGTATGTGTTTAAGTGCATGTTCATTAGTATCTGCAATCTAAGACCCATCCCATCCACATTTTATCATTCACCATGACTAACCTGTTAAAACCTGAAGCACAATATGCATATGGATGAAAGTCCTGGCTACTATCCTTCTACCAAGCAGAGCATACAGCTCAGACCAGGCTGTCCATGACCTTGAGAGCTTTGTAGCCTCCTCAGACTATGTGACATGGAACGATCTTTAAGTTAATGGTTATACTTTGACTCCTTAAACTCGCCTTGCTATTTTGTGTAGCACGTCCTGCTCTAAATTACAGGCTTAACACTGTACTCACTACTAACTACTTTGCATATCTCAAGGTCAATGTAGATACTTCACATTACAGTTTTTATTTGATAAATATTTTCAAGTATTATTAATATTGCTTAAGAGTACAAGAAGTACATAACATTTTATGAATGGGAATGTTAAACCATCTGATCTGTCAGAAAGCTGTGAACTGAGAGAAATAAGACATTAAGGAAGTCTGTTTAGTGAACTTGTAAGCTAAGCTTGACAGACATAAAATTACAAAGGGAGAAGCATTGAGTCATCACAGAAGAGACCCAGCAACTGGACAATGCTCTCCTCATGCCTGCTGGACCAATTCCTATAATGTGAGCTTTGAAGAAGTTTTAGCTTTGAGACAGTTGACATTTCTCTCCTCTATTGCAGCTACTAGAACGTTACTGAGCTAATGACTTCTGCAGCTCCCTGGCAAGTACATTTTCCCTGGATTTGCTCAACTTTACCATCTACATGTTTAACTTGTCACATCTGCCAAGTATACATGAGAAAAATATAGCAGACACACAATTCCGAAGGATTATAATGAACACCTCCAAGAAGTGATCACTGGAGAAGAGTGTATTGGAATTCAGGTCCTTGGGATCTGATCAAAGTTTTACCAAGTATGAGCCACCCAGGTATGTGTTTCCCAGATGGCTCCAAAGATCAGCTCTGCCATATGTGAATGGGGATTAGAATCAATGAGACATTGATGGGATATCTATATCTAGATCACAGCCATGATGGAACTTTCCAAGCATCACTATTCTGTTGATTGTCTCCTTCTGTTCAGTCCTCCTGCTCATCTCACAGGCAAGATACAGAGAGAGAGAGAGAGAGAGAGAGAGAGAGAGAGAGAGAGAGAGAGAGAGAGAGAGAGAGAGACTACATAATGTCCCAAAGTTGATTCTGCTCTAGAGGTTTACAAATTAGTTTGTCTCCATGGAAATTTTAATATTTATCTAACATACAAGTCTTTGTTCACCCATTTCAATTCTGATCCAGCTCAGACTGATCCACTGACTTACTTCTCTTTGTGTGGACAGTGTATGGAGGGGAGATGATTCTCTATGACTATAGGAGGAGATGAAGTGGGGGTATTTGATAGCACCATAGGGTTTTATTCAAAGTGAGAAAGAGATTCATAGTAATATATAAAATTATACATATATACCAAAAACCTGATGTGGTTGACAAAATCTACAGCCGCCCAGTGTGTTTTAAACTTCTGGGGTGGATAGAAACTGTTGTCAAACACTTGTTCACAAGGATGAAGTGGATGTTAGTCCAGGCTTAACACAATGACCCAGTCATGTGGCTCTGCATCTGCCTAGTGAGGGATTGAGGTTAACTCCAATGACAATGTGCACAGAGTCACCCCACATGATCTGGTGCTAGTCTACTCTTATAAAGCCGGTGATATGGTTAATCTGAGGGTCTGAGAAACTGTTGGTGATTTAGCATCTTCCATCTTGACTTATCTGTTATATAACTGCCATTCAGCTAATGGGGGGGGGGGAAGCATAGCACTCTTACCTTTCAAAACAGCTTTTTCTTAAAAAAGTGTTTTTCATGTAAAATCAGGTTGTTTAAGGTGATGTTTACTTTGCCAAAAATGAAATGATTTCAGGCTTGGAAATGAGCTGAAATTATTGAAAATCTATCACACACACACACACACACAGAGGGATATCTCTAATGTTACTTTTAGAAATATTTTGAATGCTTTGAAACTTCATGTTAAAAAGAAATCCCAATATCATCTATGACACCCAAATAAATGTTTTTCAACATAATGGTGCCTTTGTTTTGTGCATGGTTTAAGTGATTTGCACAGAGCAATCTGGGAAACAAAAGACATGCTACACTTGCTGTGAACTAAACAATGCATCTGTATTTGGTCTTGAGGAGGTTAAAGCAGGAGTCAGTGCCTGTTCACAGTCCAAGCGAAGGCAATGTTGAGAAATGAGATGAATATTAGCTAGGAGAGTCTTTAAAACCTAGATATGTGTCAACATATAGAAGAAAGAAGAAAAGAGGAAGGATTCAAATGGTTCCTAAGTAGGACTTGGTCAAAGATTTAAGTGGAAGGCACAGCTTTTTAAACAAATGAATGAAAATGCACACAGAGAAACATACATAGCTGATCAACATGCAGTCATGGCTGATCAAAGTTCATGTACCCCATTCAGTTTCATAGGAAATGTTTTTGTCATAGCACTGTAACTTCAGAAGTATGTTTGAAGAGCTTTAAACATTAAGTTTTTAGTTGAGAATTGCTGGCTGATTAAGAAAGCCACCCTTCCACCATCCCCTTTACAAACAAGAGACCAAGGATAAAAAGTCTCATGAATGGTCTAGAACTTCTTCCAGGGAAACCTCAAAGGTAACAAAATTCTGACTTTGGCGACCTATAGTAAGTCAGTGCATGTTTTGTTCAAATGCTTTCTTGCATATGATCATGTCCTACCTGGTTAATTGGGAAGGGAGGACAAGAAAATGAGAGGTTTCCTATAACCATGAAGATCCAAACTGATCAGGATAACACTTGCTGTTTGGAGTACATGGGCATTTCTTCATAAAGATTTCAGGAAAGTGGAAAACAGTTGTCAGAAGTTCTGGAAAAGACCACTGGATGTCATCCTGTGTATCATTCAGTTCATGCAAATTCTTACTCCTTTTGACATTTGCTGTATATATCTTTTAAAACACAGCACAAAACTCAATGCTGCAAGACAAATTTTGGAGAGTGACTCATGTCTTAGGAATCAAATGTTTTTATAAATGACACGTCAAAAAGCCTCACTTACACTGCAATTTCTGCTGTTTTCAATCCAACCACTAGCCAGCCAACCCTCCAGAGAGTGTGGCACAGTGAGTTAGTTATACACACACACACACACACACACACACACACACACACACACGTATATAAACAAACATGTATGTATGCACATACACATAAACACCTCTCTCTCCAATACATAGAATTTAGCATGCCAGACAAATGACTCAGCTTCCTCATAATTTATCATTAAGGAAAGTTTTATCATAAATTCACACAGACTTCTTATGTTTTGTAATGGCTGCAGACTGGTTTACTACAGGGAGATTCATGGAGGTATTTGAGTTGTTTCCATCTGGGGGCTGTAAAACCTTTGGATGAAAACTATAGAACAGAAAGACCTGCAGCTGGGTCTGCCCTACCTAAAGCCTCTGTGGTTGGACAGTAGTACCCACACAGACATCCCTTGCTCACAAGTGCTCAAGCTAGTGCTCAGCTACCTGCAAATTCCCTGTTTTCTTGATAAGGGAGGAGGTTAGTGAAAGACAGACTAACATCAAGATGCTCCAGTTTCAAAACTTTCAGGGAAATGCTGTGTAAGACTTCTAAGCCAGCATTAAAATCAACACATTCAAATGTGCTAAGACATCGACATTTACAAATCTCTATTGTTACACATAGATTTATGCTGAACAGCCCATAATTTCCTAGCATGCATCAATCTCCCCACATGAGCATGATTCCCGTCGCCTGTCTGACTTCTGAGTCATTTTCTATGAGGAATTATTAACTGCCAAAGGCAGACACAGAACTCCCACACAGAGGATCATTTTTTTCCTTGCCTTTCAAGATTAAATTTCACTGGTTCCTGATGTTGATCCTAACCTATCTCTATGTAGCTTTATGTAGAAACAGTATTAAATTCATCTCTACCCAGAGGCAACACAACTTTATATTAAAAAGAAGGGGAGATGAAGAACTATGAAATGTTTTAATAAGAGAGGCCAAATGAAGAATACCTCCATAATTCAGAGAAGATAATTTCCTTAAGTTGAGAAGAAATAGTGAAGAGATAGGGTCTGCCTAGGACATGTAATAAGCCAGATCCTAGGGGTCAAAGCTCATTAATGCAAAGTATACCGAGCTTTGTTCTAGATATATATTAAAACGTGACTAGACATCCAAGACATGTAGTACAGACACCAATTGCCTTCACATCTGTGGGTGTTAGACCTGCATCTTGTAACACTATCCTAGAATTCCCAAAATGGCATGTTTTAGAGCATAAGTGAGTATAGTTTATTGGGCCTAGTGTCTACTTAATTCCAACCTCCGTCTCTCCACTGTGGCCTTGAGCAGCCCTTATCTTTCTTCCAGGCTGAGGAATGGCACTGTTCCCCCATAACAATAATAGTTTTGGAATAAATGTGCTTTGAGTCAGTAACTACATGACGTCAACAAAACCTGTTGAAAATGGAAAATTCATTTCTACCTGACACCAACTAACTGTTTTGACTGATTATTTTCTCTGAGCTGACAGGTTGTTTTGGCAATGTAGATACAAGGCTTAGTTAATTTTGTGCATGAATGATACATGAAGCTTCTGTATTCATAGCAGAAAAAAACACTAGTTCTTCACTGAATACTTAGGGCAATTCCTTTCCTCAGTAACAACTATTTTAAAAGTATTTACTATAGACTCTAAAAGACTTTAAAAAAAAAAAAAAAACTCCTTAATCATATGGAGGAATGACACTGAAAAATAGTGCCGATGGCTGTTTTGTAGAGCTTACTAAATCAGATAAGGGGAAAATTTCCTCACAACCTTCACTCTGAGTTGCTGTTTTGGTCAGTCTATTTTAACCATACACACTGAAGAGGAATTACATGCAAAGGGGTAGCTTTGAGAGTTCTTTATAAAAGAATTTTTATTAAAAACTCACAAATTCTACCATCATATAGCTAAATTAAGAAAGTCACTCAAATGCTTACCAAGTTTAAAATCTTATGCATCTTACTAGACTTGTACAATCAGAATGGACACTCTTGAGGCTGTGAGGCTTCACTTTGGGTTTTACATTCACTATCTATGGCATTTTTATTCATTCATCCAGTACAAAAGGTGTGTATGGGGGGGATCATGGCAGAATTGGAACTGGGAAAAAAATTCTAAACTCATGTTATTTTTCACAGTCTAATGAATACATATAACTGACAGGAAAGGACCAAATCAACCAGAGCCCTTTCCTCTGGCAGCATGAAGATTCTAGACACTGAGCTAAGTATAACAGGGCTTGTTGGTCCCCACATTCTGCAACAATTTCATTTCAAAATGTTTCCAAAAATTAGATCTAAACCTGGAGGCTAAGGGGGTTTCTGTCCTCAGCTCAAACATTTCTAATCTGACTGATTTAGTTGCTACTCTGTGTTCCAGTGAACTGAGGGAAGTCTTAATTATATGAGAACTATATCATTATTTCCCCTGGGGTATGGGAATTAGAGAGTGATTTTCAAAAACTGCGTGAAAGGAAATGAATACCTTGCAAAGTGAAGCATGGCATGGGCTTGATTCTATTGCAGTCATTTACTAGAATGTATTTCTAAAGAACAGATTTCTTCAAGTATTGTTCTTTTTATGGTTATTATTAGAGAACTCCATACTGGATTCCCTGACTTAACATGAAGCCAAACCCTCCTGAGGGTTATATAGCAGAGGAGGTTTTTAATAGGTACCATTGAAACTTTAATGAAGGGGCCTCCAAACTTTATTTTCTCTGCATGTGAGCTGCATGAATATAAGCAACTAGGCCAGGACACAGTGTTCCTGATAATGCATAGAGTTGAATTCCTATAAAATGTGTATGTTAAGCCTACACATAAGACTGGGGAACTATGCCACTCAGAAAAACAACTTGGAACAAAACACCCAGTAGAATACCACTGTGTAGAAGAGCTGTACCCAGAGGGCTCTCAACATTCTCCTCTCCTCCATTGCTTGGAGGGCATGAGCATCCTGCTTGCCAGAGAGAAAGTACAACTTTGTGTGCACTCAGGACAAGCACCTCTCAGACCTTCCCTTAATTTTGCTTAAACTTTGGGGTGGTTAAGTTGTTGATTCTAAGTGGTTCTGAAAGCAATACTAAAGATGTCTTATACCAGGAAGCAGAGAGCTAGAAACAGAAACTGAACACTGTGAGGTCTGTATAGAGTCTATGGGAGTTATACAAGTGAAATGTGTGTGTGTGTGTGTGTGTGTGTGTGTGTGTGTGTGTGTGTATGTATGTGTGTGTGCGCGCGCGCCTAGAAACAGAAAATAGGAAAGTAATCATACAAAATTAAGCTCCTTCTTCTTCAAAGGTACAAACCCTTACATTCTCACATAATTCAGCATTATACCCAGACAATTAATTCAGCATTAGCCAGATGACTGATGTTTGTTGTTTTTAAGACTCCACCATGAAACTGTATTATCTTTGTAACAGACACCATCTCCTCAAAGTAAAGCATTTTACCTGCAAAGACTCCAGCTTCAGGTATTCCTACTACTTGTGAGCTGGGGCTCTGGCTCCTTCCCTTTGTGTGTGTATTGACACCTAGCTGACCAGGACACAATCCAAAACCCTTTTTGTGAGACTCACATTGTGTGTCTCCACCTCCTGCTCCGTTTTACCAGGAACCCCTGCAGAACACTAGTTCTTCACAAAAGGATGCCAAACATTAAACCAATAGTCTTCTTGCTGTTGGCTGAGCCCCCACTTAGCTATGGAAGGCCAGGGCAGAAGATCTAGGAAAAAGATTTTCATTAAATTCTGCATGCACTCAACCTCTTCTCATTTTGCTATGTGGAGCTGCCTGAGAAGTGCTTTACCACTTTTATATTTTATGAAATGCCTTTTGCATTATTTAAAGGTGTATTGACTCACTGTCCTCACAACTGTAAGCAAATGGAAAGGGTGATTAACTAAACTGGGTACACTAGCACACTTTGCATATGAAAAGGTAAGTGCTTCTTTTCAGCTGCCTTCTCAATGCTCTTTTAAAAGGAACCACTGTCAGTTTCAAATAATATCCCAAACATAATTCCAGCCATAATTTATTTTTCCTCATTCAGGAAAGAAGCCATTGTCTAAAAAAATCCTGCCAATTTGTAAATGTTATTGAAATAAAACAAAGAAAAGAACTCAAACTAAAACAGACAGGACCCCCAAGTAGCTTCTATACAGAATGCCAAAGAAGGATGTCCTTTTTAAAGGGGCTGTTAATAAAGGGGGGACTTAATAATTATAACCCTGAGAGATCAAAAATTTCTAAGCCAAACACACACCTTGTCTGGGAGTTCCAAAGCTGCTCTGCCTTTCCCTAAGAGTCTATCTTCCTACCTGGTGCTTAGTCAAATCTCCTCTCCTAAAATCCACCAACCATGTTTGATATAGAACAGAGTATTTTGATTCTGACCTCTAGAACATAAAACTTCATAGGGAAAAAATGTGTTTTCTACTTCTCTATTCATCTTACAGACTAAGAGGCCTGCAAGGACCAGGCAGAAGGTAGAACCAAATCTACTGAGACCAGTGTGCGCTAAATTCGGCATGTGGGCTCAAAGGCCACAGCCAGGAGGAGATGCTTGGTACCAGCAATGGTGTTATTTATTTATTTGGATGTTGCTTGTGATTTGCTCTTTGTGAAAACTCATACAGCTCTGATATGATATCACTTAGTATACAGACTCACACATCAACATAAAGATTTTCAAATCTATGTTATGTTACACTAAAGGAATTTATAATACTCTCAAAGAGATGAAATCACTTCATAAAAATAGAGACTAAGAATTGTGACAATTATATAATTTTTTGGGAAAAATCTTTTTCCTTGTTTTTAATTTATTTGTGGCTTAGTGTATGGGGGTGGAGTACAGCATGTGTGTGGCACATTCAGGTGGTTGTGTGAGCTCATTCACATGTGTTGGCAGGTCAGAAGAAGGTATCAGATGTCTCTTGCTTATTGCCTTGAGACAGGTTTTCTCACTGAGCTGAAAGCTTGACATTGTGGCAAGTCTGGCTAGCCAGCTGATGTCTAAAACCTGCCACCTTTCTCAGCTCTTCAACATGGGGAAATAGGCTCATCACCATGCCTGCCTTCTTTACATGGGTGTGAAGGATAAAAACCCAAGTCCTTATGCATGCATAAGCAACCTTTTATAACCACTAAGCCATCTCCTCTAGCCCTGATTTTTAGTTTTGATTGTCCCCTGCTTTTGATTTTTGGTTAACATTCAAAGCAGTTAATTAAACATATAAAGGCTAAAATGTGATGTTTTGATTCACATGTGCATTGTATAATAAAATTAGGGTAGTTAACATAACCAAGTGTCTAAATGTCTACTAGTAACTGAATGCATAAGAAAATTTTGTATATGTACATAAGAGAAGACAGTCAGCTTATAAAGAATGAACTCCTGTCATCTGTGAGAATATGGCTGCCTCTGTCATCTGGGAGAATATGGATGCCTCTGGAAGGTGTCCTTTTAAGAGAAATAAGTTACGAACTACTATATAAATCTCTTTCATGTATAGAAAGTTGGGTTTTTGTTTCAGCTTTAAGATAACAAAGTGAATCATAGAGTCTGGAAGAATCAGGGGATTGTCAGTGGGTATGAGGTCACAAGTCATACGGAGATGAGATAATAGCCATAAACTTTTCAGAAATTTTCACTCTATAGGTATGGATAAATGAGGGATAACATGTGTGTGTGTGTGTGTGTGTGTGTGTGTGTGTTTATTTTAAAAAGGGAGGTGGGCTAGGAAGATGGATATAGAGGTGAAGAACATTACACATTCAGAGGTCCTGGGCTTGGTTCCTACCACCAACATGGTGGCTTACAAACCATCTGTAACTCCAGTTCCAGGGGATCTGGCACACTCTTCTGACCTCCATGGGCGCTACATGGCTATGGTGCATGTACGACTTATGTCCTTGGCCAGTCAGGCCACCTTCCTCTTCCCTGTATTGGAAATGGCTCCCATTATTGTATAAGAGAAGACCAGAATCAGAGAATACCATCTTCAGGTTAGAAGAAACATGTTAGTAGACCAACATGAACACAGGGAATAGCAGCTATCATGCTGCATACTACACACTTGCAAAAGACTTCATCGCACATCTCATCTGCTCCAATGCTGCACAGACCTGCAGAGGTCTCTGGGAACAGATTGCTTGTTTTCTTTATGATAATTCCCCACCCAAATCTGCTGACTACAAAGTGAGGAAGAAGTCACTATACATGATACAGATTTCATGTAGCTACAACATTATAAATATTTGTAACTTCTGCTACCCCAACTAATTCCATCAAATATTTAAAAAAGAAAAAAAAACAGAAATGATAATGCTTGTTTTCATTCTCCACATATTTCAGATTCAAACATTTAAATTTATATTTTAATAAATAAGGTTACATTTGCATAGACACATAGGGCTTACAAAACATCTTTCTATAACATTCAAACTGAGCTTAATGTACCACCCACCCTCTGGGTTTTGTAAAGGTCTATAATGGAATATATGAATTTTGAATGTTCCAGTAATGAATGCTGTATCTATTTTGTGTGACTGTCTCGTGCTCATCAATCACTCCTACCACCTCTTCATACACACACGTACACACCCAAATTGATGAGTAAACTTTGTCATTGCCTCCTTGGGTGATTTCGATCTCCAGACTTTGGTCCCTGGAAAATGAAGAGTAGATGTGGTAGGCTGCAAAGCTGTGCCCTGGACAGACGTCTTGACAGCTCTTTTCTGGATTTTTAACCAAATTCTTCTTCCCTCTTTTTCTCTCTTTCTTAAAGGTCATGTGATCCCAGTACTCTTCCAGTCTCTGCATCTTGTGGTAACTCTTCTTCACTGTGTCCTCAGTTGCTTCTCTGAGCCAGTTCCCTCACTAAAGCCCACAACTGAGGGAAAATACCCCAGTGTTAGCCAATTCCATCTTGTGTAAAGATGTGCAAGTGGTACTCAGGGGACAGCTTTCGTGAGCTGTTTATTTCCTTCTACCACATAGACTCTGCGAATCAGCTCTGGCCAAGCATCTTACCTGAGCCATCATGCTAGTGTCCAAATTGCTATTGATGGAAGGTTGTAAGGTGATCACACACACACACACACACACACACACACACACACACACACACGCACGCGCACACGCGCGCGCGCACACACACACACACACCGCAACACGGTAGTAGTTTCTGGCCTCTCAGTCCAAATGAATCCCTCTTGCCTACAGTCTGGCCTAGCCTGAGGTACGGTCTTGTCCTGCTTGATCCCAAATAATCACACAAAGGCTTATATTAATTACAAGCTATTCAGCCTATGTCTCAGGCATATTGCTAGCTAGCTTGTGCATCTTAACTCAACCCATTTCAATGAATCTGTCTTGCCACTTGGCCCATTCCTTATTGCTTCTTGGACAGCTGGAGAGAGGCTCTCCTAACTCTGCCCTCCTTCCGCGTATCTATGCTTAGATTTCCCACCTGCTTCTAAGATGCCCTGCCACAGGCCAAAACATTCCTTTATTGTCCATCACTATTCACAGCATACACAATGACATTCCCTCTCCCTCCCTCCCTCCCTCCCTCCCTCCCTCCCTCCCTCCCTCTCTCTCTCTCTCTCTCTCTCTCCCTCTCTCCCTCCCTCCCTCCCTCTCTCTCTCTCTCTCTCTCTCTCTCTCTCTCTCTCTCTCACACACACACACACAAAGACACCGAGAGACAGTCACACATAAACACATCTCTATCTGTTTGAAAAATTGAAAGTAAACATTGTCTTAAGAAGAACAAGACAAAAAACCAGAATATAATTATTGAACAATATTGACTTTTAAAGAAAATAGGTACAAAAAAATGAAAATTAAAGCAGAAACATTACAACATGCCTCACACAAACATGCACAAAAAAAATCTTGAAAATCCAGGTGTTGAAGATTTACGGATTACACTGAACACAGATTTGTTTAAAAGGAGATGCTGGCTAGGACCTCAGAAAGGCTCTAAGCTGTTTCTGCAACTCATGCAAATGGCAAACTGATCTTTCTGAGTTATTTGCACTCTATCTTCCTAGCATAGGCTCTGTATTGCCAACACTGGGACATTATGAGGTCACTTAGTTTCATTCTGATCTAATCTATTTGCCACCCTCTTTGGCGATGCCCTTTGAGACTGGATTGTTAGGGGCCCTATTGTACCTTCCTAATTTTTTTTTTATAATTTTCTCTACTAATAAAATAAAGTTAAAATTATTTTAACTTTAGAAATCTTTTAGATATCTTCTGTTTGCCTAATACTTCGGTTTTTATATAGGAATGCAATATTCTATCTGACAATTAGTCTTACATTGTCATTTTATTAATCACTGACTAATATGACCTTCAATAATGTTTTTAAAGATTTGTCTATCAATTCACTCATATGCTTGTTTATATATACTTACATCAGATAACTGCTTGAAATGGCAGTGCTGGTGACAATGTCCTAAACTGAAGAATTCAGACTAGATAAACAGAATGATAGTTGAGTATACAGGGACATAAGGGTAGGTTTCTGTTTACCAGGAACATCCTTTAATCTACCCCCAAATGTCAACTACTTCAGGCAAGTTCCTGGTCAATCTGAATAGCCTATATCAGCTCCAAGCTTTGCACCCTGGCTACTCTCATAAAATTTGTTTGCTTTTCAGTCTGTTGTTTCTCTCTGCCCCCTGAGAGATGGCCTTGAGTCCTGAGAAACTTTTGCTTCTACCTATAGGGTTTCCCTGTTGGGTGGTTTAATTGCTCCCTTACTGACAAGTGTAAGCATGCCTTCATGAGTTTACACACTGACGTCAGAAGATGGCATCAGATCCTCTGGGACTAGAATTAAACATGGTTGTGAGTTGCCTGATCTGGAATTTTAATAGTTGAGCTATCTCTCCAGCCCCTCTTGGCTTTAATGATATTTTTAGAGAACTGGGAGTTGTACTGACCACCATACATTTAGACTTTCACGAAATTGTGTAGAATTATAGGTCTGACTCTTTGTATTTATTCACTGGTCAATCTACAAGACTGTATTGTCCACAGAGAAAGTACATAGCAAAGAACCTCCAAGAAACAGGAAGCATGGTGATATCCCGTGGTTCTCAGAAAGACTGGACATTAATAAACTTTGCACAAACATGCTTCTCAATTATTATGGGTTCTTCCAATCAAAATAAAACCCAACAGCTGTGCAGTTTTCATTAGAATAAGTAATGGGGTCCTAACCACAGATTTACAAGTGTGAATTAAGCTTTTCTGGTTTATTTTTAACTGGCGCTATAAACTTGCTTCAGACTGTGCTGCACTGGGAGGAAACTCACATACAAAGCTGAAAATAAAGCCTTCTCTGGTATATTTTGGTGAGGAGAGATAGAACAAAAGTCACAGGCTATCCTAATGCAAAGAACCCTTGCTTTAATCAGTGTAGCTTGGATTTGTTAACCAAAGAAGCCAAACAGAAGGTCAAGCAAGTCCCTCCCTCCTACATAGTAGGGAAGCAGAATCTGTCAGGAAAGGATACAGTTCAGTTATTGGATCTATTATCCAGAATAACTTCATCCAAAAAAATCAAAGTTGACAAACAAAAGGCAAATTGGAATGAAATATGGATGAGCCTCCCAAGCATCCATCTATTGAAACACAATTATATGGATTCAGCTGTGCCAATTCCATAGAACACACAGGAAGACACAGAGAGTTATTCATTGTGTGATGTTTAAAAAATTGATTTCTGCTTGGCCCAAAGGCATTGATCAAGGAGACTCTGCCACTCAACCATCAGTTTTCAAAATGAGCCCTTGCAGGGGAAGCCATTCCACCACTTCTCAGTACAGTTTTGCAGAGTGTCTCCCTAATTTAGGGATCGTTTTCTTGTGTTGTTAGAAAACACCATTTGGCTTGTTCGACTTCCTGGCTGCTTTTTTAAGCAATAGAAGCTGATTAGTTCATACGCCTCCTTATACATTTTAGTATGGTAAACAGAAACAGAGGTAAACGGAGCAGCTGGAGTATTTTATTAGTCTGCCTTAATTTTACAGTATGTTCAATTAACAACATCTACAGATCTTTGGTTCAGTATGCCAATAATTTTGCTTTGTTCTTAATATTTGTATGATATTTTATCTAAGTCTTCACTAGGAATGCTAAAAGTTCATGATGTGAGGAAAAATATCTTGCTGATTTGATTTCATCTCTTTTGAAAATACTTCTCTTTTTCTTTTTATTTATTTATTATTTATTTTTTGAGACAAAATAGTATACTATGTAAACCTGGCTGGCCTCCAGCTCACCGAGATTCACCTGCCTCTGCGTTCTGAGTGTTGTAATTAAAGGCTTGAGCTACCACGTCCATGATATTTTCTCATATTCTCTCTCTCTCGCTCTCTCTCTCTCTCGCTCTCTCTCTCTCTCTCTCCTCCTTCTTCTCCTCCTCTCCCCAGTTAACTAAGACAGAACTTTATTTTAAGTTGTTGAGAGATTTTTATTATGTAATTATTGTCATTTTAAAAATCTTTTCTCCTATACTCAAAATTCAAACCTCAAACCATGGTCAAAATAACAGTTACAAACCTGATTCTGAACTACACAGTTTATTTGTTTGTTTTGCCTGCAGCACCAGGTATTCACAGGCAGTCTCCCATCCAAGTACAAATAAGCCAGGTCCTGCTTAGCTTCTGAGATCAAATGAGGTTAGCTGTGTTCATGGTGATGTGGCTGACGCTGCAATTTCAAAGCCTCTCCTCCTAAGGAGTAAAGGTCTCTCTCACTCTAGCCTGTTCCTGTTACAGTACTGTCTCAGAGGAAAGACTGATGGTCATTTCTGCTTTCTGACCTTTGGCCCTTCAGCAAGTGAACAGTGTGTGGCCAATCTGCATCAATCCTTCTGTCAGATGACAATCTTTGTGAATGTTCTTGAGTGCATCTGGCTCTCTTGGAGAACTTTCCCTGCCTTTTGATTTTCTCCTGTTTGCAACAATACTTTGCAGATGGAAGGGTGATATACTTAGTGTCACCATGCAAGATTTTGAGACAACATTGCATAGTGATCCAGATGTCTACTGTATAGCAGGCCATGTTGTGGGGTGTGACTCATTTATTCTCATCTGCTTCACACAAACATTCCAGAACCATTTAAGAAGGCAGAAGGACAGTCAAGAAGAAATCTTGACCAAAAAGAATTCATTTTAAGTTATACTACTGAGTCAGAGTGATTAACACAGCCTGGCATTGGCACAAAACAGACACATTTATCAATGAGATAGGACTGAGGACCCAAATATAATTCCACATAAGTATAGTTACCTGAGTTTTTACAAAGACACCCAACCCACTCACATTCAACAAATGGTACAGGGGAACCTGGGTTTTGGCCTAAAGACAAGGAAGTCATGGTCTTCATTCTCCTTCCATACAGACTCAAGGACATCAGCATAAAATCTGAAACTGCTAGAAAAGAAGAACGGGGTTGTGGCTTCAGTTGACAGTCACAAATAATGGCTTTCTGAGCAAGACTCCAGGAGCACAGGAAATAAGAACAGCAATCAATGAGTGGGATCTCATGAGACTAAAAGGCTTATATAGAGTAAAGGAAACACAAGTTGCTAAAGAGACAGCCTGCAGAATAGGAGAAAATCTTTACTAGCTATTATCCATATGACAGAGGATTAGAATATATAAAGAACTCAAATACCTATCCTAAAAATTAAACAAAAAGTACTTAACATCCTAAGCCGTCAGGGACCTGCAGATTGGAACTATCATAGTGTGCGTCAGTCAGAATAGTCATCATCAGGAACACAAATAACATGGTGGGGAAAAGGGAAGCTTACACATTGTGGTGGGAATATAACCAGTGCAGCCACTTTGAAAATCTGTCAGTTTCTCAAAAAAGAAAGAAACAAACAATAATAATAAAATAATATTAATAACAACAGAAATAGAATTGTCATATGACCCAGCTAACCCAGTCCTGGGAATTATCTTTTACTTCATTGTTACATGAAGTAAACATTGTCCCATGTTCATTGTTGCTCCATTCAGTATGGCTGGGAAATTAAATCAACATCAATGTCTGTCTACAACTGAATGACAAAGGAAGGTGAGGTACATACGCACCATGGAAAACTATTTAGCTGGGAAGAAAAATGAATCATGAAATTAACAGGTAAGTGGATGGGACCAGAAACAAATGTTCTCTCCCATGTGGATTCCAGCATCAAATCTTTTGTTTTCTGTGTTTAACGTGAAGCATAAGTTGCAGTCAGCAGTAGTAGCAAGGGACTAATGTGATGAAACACATCAAGAGAGGAAGAATAATAGCTTGTCTGTAGAATTAAAACAGTTGGGTGGAATACCAAGGGTGGAAAAGCTTAACCATAGAAGGATGCAGCAAATACATAAAAAATCCAGGGGTGAAGGAGAAGGCTAACCCAAAAAGGGGGCATACAAAGCTCTACAGAAGCCTTCCATCTCAAAACCCACACTAACTCTTCAGTAGTGAAGCCTGGTTCAGAAAGTCAAACTCAACCCTCAAAACCCATCCCATTTAAGTCAAGGGCACCAGTGTGCTGAGTGTAACACTGAGACTTGACAAACTTCAACTACTCTGTGCAGGCAACACTTTGTGACCATAGGCCACCTCTCCCAGCTTCTCTTTCCTCAAAAGTGCTATCTTACAGGTGTATCTTCCTTCCCTGTTAGAGTTGTCATAGAAACCGATGTGGTAATGAAGCAGTATGAATATAAAATTCTGCGAAGTATATATTTATATCTCTCAGGGAAAACTTATTACCTAAGGAAAACATTGACAGTACTTTCAGCTCCTGTGGAATTGATACCAGCAGATTTCAGGCTGTAGGCTAAATATTACTAACCTGTTAAGAAGTAGACTATTCCAGCTGTGTATCTTAGATGGGAAGTTTCCTTCTATGGATTCACTCACTCACATAATCACTACCCAGAAAGCATTTATTCAATCCTGACTATGTGTAGATACCACCAAAGGACTGCTTCACAATGTGCCTAGGCAGAGACATGCTTGCTTGGAATGAGTCTTACATATAGTGGAAGAGAGAGAGAAGAGGGTGGTGGAGAGTAACCATGGATACTGTAAGAGATGAGGCAATGCCTGAGAATAGAGACAACAGGTTTGGGGCAAAGAGAAGAGAGCTACAAAGGGTATTTAGAGTGATTGTGGTGATCTCTGAGTTCAAGGCCTAAAAGCTAAGCAGTGGTGGTGCATGCCTTTAGTCTCCAGCACTTGGGAGGCAGAGGCAGGAGGATCTCTGTGAGTTTGAGGCCAGCCTGGTCTACAAAGCAAGTTCCAGGTCAGCCAGAACTGTTACACAGAAAACCCTTTCTTAAAAATAAAACAAAATAAATGGAAAAAAAAAAAACTGGAAGAGATAACTCTGTCCTCTGATACTCCAGGCTATTTTATTTAATATACAATATATCACTACAACAAATACCTTCCTGGAGAACTGCAAGCTGGGTAAGTCAGAAGGCAGCAATGGAAGGTTCTGTATATATATATATATATAAAAAATTGTGGGAAGAGAAAGCAGAAAGTATGATGGCTCTCAGACAGGGTGGAGACTAGTTCGCAGGACTGGACGTCAGTGAGATGGAGGGGAGGGATGGATTGGCATCAAGGTGGAAAAGGAGTCAGCACCAATTTTCAGTGAAAGACAAAAGGACCCCTGAGAGCTGATCCCTGGTTGGTATGTGAACTTTTCTCAACAATAGAATTTAAGTCAAGATGTGGTTTGATTATTCTAAGATTAGGTATTTGATTAGATTTCATTCCCAACAAGACAAGGACTTCTGAGAGGAGCAATGAAAAAGAATGGCTGACACATGGAAGAGGGACCTTACCTTACCTGTGTCATTTATTCTGCTAGGAATCAAATGGCAGCTCAGTGGACGTTCAAGGCAAAGCTGAATCCGTCTGCATCTAGTGCTTTGTAGAACTTTGCTGGATGCTTCCATCCAGAACACAGACTCTGCACATTGTGAGTCTTCTCTGTGTTTACAAGTGCATCTCTCAACAAACTCATCTCCCTTCAGTGTCCCTGCAGAAACCCCTCTAAACCTCACAGTGGAGGAGACAAAAAGTGTCGCTTCTGCCTTTGCTCACCGTACTTGACCTGAACACAGTGTTCTGACCATAACCACTCATAACAAACTTTACAAGTCGGGTAAGACTGTGCTTCAAAATTCCATCTAACAGAGCCATCCAATGGCACTGCATGCCTTCAGGCTGAGCAGGGAGGACCATGCCCTTTTTCACATGGCAGTCATTGTACTTGTTAGTTTTTATTTTCCCAACAATTTACATAAATTTCTCTACACTGGGATTATTCACCTCAACATTCTCATGCCTGAGAGAGGCAGTTGTCACCTAATAAATGTTTGTCAAGCATACAAATATTTGAGAATTATCACTCAACTTATTTTTACTATGATCATTTTGAACCGATTTTGATCAAACATCCTCCAGGAAAACATATTTAATCTCCAGGAGTATTAGACTATTGAAATACTTTAAATATTTATAACTTGTTTTGACTTTATTTATTGGTGAATTGCCTGGTGACCCAGAGGCAATTGTTTAAAAATTATAATGGAAAGATCTTTCTGTCACAGAAGAAAACATGCTTTTACGATTTGGAAGTTTATAAAGATATTTGACATCTCAACCAACAAGCATCACAACATTAAGGAGTAAAATTAAATTAAAATGATAAGAAAGTGACAATGGCAGAATCCAAGAGTTAAACTGTAGAAAGCTGAGCTGGCTTACACACATATTTTCAGCTGGAGAAAGTCAAGGAGAAAATTTTGGACTATGATTTAAGAGAAAATATTCTTGAACACATTAACTTCTTTATTAATAATATTATCTTTTATGTTGCAGTAAGAATGTATTGGAAATACTTGATCAATTTTACTAGTATCCCCTCAGAATCAATTAATTGATCTCATATTCATGTTACTTTGTAAGATTTTTATATTGAAAATATGAAGACAAAGAGATTCACCAGTACAGCACTGCTGGTAGTCATCCACCACTTCATGGAAATTCATCTACTCTGCATATGACAACCTTCCTGGGATTTTTCTTCCCAGGATTCTATTTGCATGAGTACTCTTCTAAGAATAATACCTTGGTGAACAAAATACATTTAGTATTTGTTTTTCCTCACTAAGACAGACCTAAGAACCATAATAGCTAAAGGAAAAACAGTTTCTCACATCATCATTTGAGCCCCTGGCAGGATCCCAAGTAGTAGAAAGATAAGTCTGCTCTGAAGCATCCACATTTCAGCCATATCACCAGCCCACCAAATCACTGTACCATGTTGCTCAAGGGAGGCAGTCAGCTCTCTAAGTGATCACAGAAAGTGTGCGTGTTGTATTAGGTTCTGGCCTGGACTTTCCCGGCCAGGACCTAAGGTTTAGTCTCACTCTCAGCCCCACTTTGCCTCAAATAATCACACACAGGCTTATATTATTTCCACACTGATTGACCTAGGGCCCAGGCATATAACTTGCTAGCTTCTTCATCTGAACTCAACCCATCTTGTTCAGCTGTGCGGCTCGGTACCTTTTCTCGTAGCAGCATTTCAGCTTCTTTCCTCTGTCTGCTGCATCTCCTCATAGTGTCTGTGGTGGCTAGCTCTGGTGGCTCTCTGGCATCTGTCTCTGGTATCTGTGTCTGCTCTGAAATGTTCCCAAGTTTTCTTAGCCTGGTAGCCCTGCCCACACTTCCGGTTTACCTTTAGCCAATCAACTTTTATTAAACCCATAGGCAGGGCAAATATTTACATTACCAGCAGAATCCCACTACATGGGCGTCTTCATGACTTCATATTTTGTTTACAAAATGGCAGTTTAGAAGCTCAGTAGCATGCCCAGGGTCATGTATTGAAATTCGATGAGGCTCTAATAAGCATAGATAGAGCTCTGAGTCCTAAATTTTGCTCCATTATATCAACATGAGTGAAGAGATGTCTACAGAGGTCTCAGCAGTGCAAACCACAACTATAGGTGCCACACATAGGGTAAAGCACATGAAACATACTCACCTTATATTTAATGGTTTGTCTCTGTCATCAGATACCTCAGTTTTATATAGGGTTTTGGAAGTTTTTAAAATTAGCATATAAAGTATTACATTTCATTACAGAATTTTCGAGCGTAATTTATCGCGTTGATCCCCCATCTTCCTCTTCTTCTATACACCTTTTATGATTTATACCCTTTCATGATTAATTCTTCTCTGATTTAAGGCCACGTGTGGTCTGTTGCCCTCTTCCCTACCTCAGCACATTTTTCCTCCCAGCCCCTGGTCTTCTTTCTGGTGTTATGATCTATACTCACGCTCCTCTATACGCCCTGAGAGCTAAGATCAATGTATGAGAGGAGCCATGTGGTATTTATCTTCTGAGTCTGGATTATATTGCTCAAAAAATAATTTCCAGTTTCTTTTACTTCTCTGTTAGATTTCTAACTTCACTTTGCTGTACAGCTGAGAGAAATTTCATTGTACACGTGAACTACATTAGCAGGCCCTCTCCTCTGTTGATGGGCGTCCAATCCGGCTCCACTTCCTTGCTGCCGTGAACAGTGCGGCTGTAACAACATAGCTTTAAATCTAGGTATCTCCAGTCCAACTGGTAGTGACAACGTTTACCACTACAGCTCTACATGTTATTGCGAGAATTAAGATGGCTCAATAAGATCCCTTGTGGTTCACACAGCTCTTATCTCCCTTGAGGCTGCCCCGCAATCATCCACTATAGGGTACCAGGGGCAGTTACCAATGGAAATGATGTGTGATCTCTTTTTCAGCATCCCTTTACTCCTGCCCACTATTTATTCTTCCATCAAAGATGCTATTTATGTGTTATATTTCTATCCAAAACATGTATTCATTTATAATTTAATAATCAGTGGGATCTTCAAATGCTGATGCTTAACTTGGTCAGCAATTGTCTATGTCAAGATCCATTTGATAACAGCTACAAAAATAAAAAGATCAACTAACCCACAAAGGGATTTTTTTCCCAATATACAGAGATATTTTCACTAGACTAAAGGCAGTCAGAACAGTTGGAACACAGAGAATCCAAACTCCAGTGCTCTGATAGCTTAGTTATTCAACCTTGATATGAATATCACATTTGCTTTCTAATGGCCAGAAATCACCGTCAGCTCAAACTCTGCTGACTCCATTCCCTGCTGGGGAACCACAGAGTAGCACAGTCTTTATAGTAAGGAAGAGGACAGCACATGGCTCAAGCCTCCAAGTCTGGATTTCAGAGCAAGGCAGTTCAATTGTGGGAGACAGTGTCAGACATCTGTTCTTCCTACATGCTTTTCATATCCTTCTGTGTTAGAACCACCCAAAGAACTTTAGCAGACTTGAAACTCAATCTCAGCCAATGACCATAAAGTCCAAATAACCTGGAATGGTATTTCACATTCAGCATTCCTCACAGTCCTTAGCATTCAGCCTTCAGAAGTAAGCACACAACATTCACAGCCCACTTCCAAGCACAGCCTGGCAAGTCCAGCTCTGTGAGAAGGTGAGGTCAGTTCAGCAGTATCTGCCTTGCTTGGGAAGTTTGAGGCTCAACTGCCAGAAATCAGAGTCATATTTGAAATTTATCACCATTTCCATGTGATTTTCATGCATAGTTAAGATAAAATTATGACTTTAACTCTTCACGGCAGCTGGTGGACAGTAATAGCCCTAACCAATGGGATTTTATTTTCACTCAAAGTGAAAGTCAAGTTTCATTTCTCAAGGACTCCGTTAACTGCCCAATAATTACTAACCATGTTTCTACAGAAAGAAAATTCCTGAAATCATAATTTATACATTTTCAATAAAGATTTATTAAGTCAATTCTCTGTCCAACCCCAGTCCAGAACTGTGTATGTCTTTGCTTCTTGGAAATTAAGCAATGGACTTCACATTATCAGTATATAAAAAGGTGCTTTTGCACACACATTTCATGATGTTGGGCTGAAAATTGTCCTCTCTGTTTAGTTGCTGTGATCAATTACTGATCTACAACAAGTAACAGGCTGTTAGCTCTCTTGGAGGTAGAAAGCTGATAAGAAGGCTCTGCAGGTAGGAACCTACCACCAAGCCTGTTGACCTGAGTTTGATCCTCTGGGCCCCATGGTAGGAGAAAATCAATTTCTGTAAATTATTCTCTGTACAAAAAATGCATAATATAGGATACGAACCCACAGGGAATCTACACAGGACTGAGCTAGGTCCTCTGAATGTAGATGGTAGTTGAATGGCATGGGCAGTTTGTGGGGCCCCTGGCAGTGGGGTCAGAATTTACTCCTGGTACATAAACTGACTTCTTGGAGCTCATTCCCTTCAAAGGAGCACCTTGCTCAGCCTAGATACTGGGAGGAGGGGCTTGGCCCTTCTTTAACTGGACATGCAAGACTGCTTTGATTTATTCTGAGAGTCCTTATCCTCTCTGATGAATGAATGAAGGATGGGGTGGGGGAAAGCTGAGGGATAACTGGGAAGAAGGGAGGGCGGAAGACTAGTGGTAGGCATGTTAAAAACTTTTAAATAAAATATTACAGTTGAAAAGTTTTTAAATGCATAATAAATGAATGTAGAAAAGATCAAAATTGTATCCTTGCTAAATGCCCATGTATTTATTTCAGAAAAGTGCACTATAGTTTTTATGACAGTACATACCTGTGCATTGTACATATATATGTACATATATATGTATGTGTATGTATGTATGTATACACTGCATGTTGTGGAGAAATACAGAGAAATGATATCATAGCAACTCAAGAAACAAAGGAGAGATACAGAAAGGACCACACAGCCTGAAAGCCTGGCATTCCTTGGCTAGAGCCCAGGATGTACCATTGGCGTATAGGCTCAGTCACAATCATTGTCTCAGAGGAGCCCTGTTAGCATTAATTAGAAATGGCTGCTGTGCCCTGCCCTCAACTTGAGTTGTCAAGGAACAGGATCTCTCACCAAGCCCACATGCTGAAGCTCCTGCCTTGTCATATCATCACATGAACGTAGATGCTGCCCAGAAAGCAGAGAGTGCATCATATGTGATAACTTGGCAGACACCACAGTGAGCTGTCACCTTAGCAGTGGGGTTCTGGGGTTGGCTTTAAAGTTCTTCCTCTACTCAAAGCACTTGGCCAGAGAAGTTTCAGGTCCTGACTTTCTAATCTGACCTTTGGACCTGAGCAGAGGCTCACCATTTTGTTTGGTCCTCTGGAGAGGCATGAGAGGGCACTCACCATCCAACAAGAACAGAGCATGATTAGTTATGAATTACAAAGTTCAAACACCATGGCTGCTGGTATTGTTTACACAGGTGGGGCAGCTGACCGAGTGAAATTAGAATGGGAAAAAAAAAATCTATAGCAGCAGAATATTAGACTAATTAAAAAATAATGCATAGAACACATGATTGACAAGCTAATGGGTTACAGGAGAATAAACTATTTCCACCAAAAGTCAAATATCATTGTAATTCATAATTAGGCTTCCAAATATAGGTAAATTGGAGGAAAGCTTCCAATAGAATGAGAAAGGGCAAGTTCAGTGTAAGAAATGTACAGGCAATGTCTGTGCATATAAAGGTATAGGTTTTCTCAGACGGATCATACTGTGTGCAGAAGGAACAGAGTTGGAGAAGTAGAGACAGGAGGAAAATTGCATTCAGTTGAGAAATGCACAAAATTTAAAACATGGCTGCCTAGGGCATAGGAATCTATATAGAAGGAAAATAAGTTAAGAAATAAATGAGGTTCTATTTTCTTCTCCATCATTTACTTCATTTCCATTTTTAATGAATATACATATGTATATGTACACACACACACATATATATATATATATACATATATGAGCTATGGTGAAAATATGCATTTTATTTTAAAACCTATTTATAAAGCCTATTTTATTATGATTATTTAAGTGGTTTGTGTGTGAGTAAGGTATATGTATGTTTGTTATGTTTCTATGGATGAGCTTAGATGCTTGTTTCCCTCAGAAGGTATGTAAACTCCAGGGGCAGCATTGGAAATAGATCTTTGCTTTCTGCCTTGTTTGAGGCAGGGTCTCTCCTTTACTGCTTTGTATGTCTGGATATCTTTTGGGGAATCTCTCATCACTATGTCCTATCTTGCCCTATGAGCCCTGAAACTAGATATACAGTACCATGTTCCACTTTAGGAAGGTACTGGGAATCTGATCCAGGTTCTCATGATATTAACAAGTATTGTACTCACTGAATCCTCAGTCATATGCATAATCAATTTCATTTTATTATTACAGAAACTAAAGAAATAACCATCAAATACTAACGGCAGAGCCCAAAATACAAAAGCTGTATTTGAACCACAATCTGACAAATGCAAATTTTGCTGGAAATTTCAGCATGTTAAGATGGGAAAGTAATTTCAGACACTTGGAGTATGTGTTTGCTATGAGGAAGCAATTCTTCAAGGTCTACTCTTCTGTAAAAGATTATTCACAGACAAAAAAAGGTTACATCATATATTTTCATGTTCAGTGTTTCTTTTAAAGTAAACATTTTTCTAAAACTATACATAGAGGAAAACAAAGGTCTGGAACCACCCAAACTGAATCAACATTCCTGTCCTACACTTCTTCTGGCTACAGGGCCACTATAATGATTTTGAACTATAAACAAAGGTTTCTGATCTCTGTGTTTTCATTTGTGTGTATGTGTGTGTGTGTGTGTGTGTGTGCATCATGCCATTCTACGACTGAACTGTCCTATGATCTCAATGATTCATCTGTTTTCTTCAATGATGAGCATTGAAGCTTCTGAATTTAAGTTATTATGTCGAGGAATATGAGCATTTTTATTTGTAGGCAGGGATTATAATTACTGGATGCTAACGTCCACAGGGGTTTGCCAGGAGAAGATGCTGCCAAGCACACCTTCAAAGTGATTTTTCCTCTATCACAATCCTCTAAACACAGTTGTCCCACATGCTCACCAACACTCAGAAACGCCTTTTTAAATTTTAGCTGATGTGGTGGGCAGTGAGGCAGCCAATTGGTTTTTAGTGTGCAGCTGTTTGGTGACAATGGCAGGCAGTAGACTATGTCCTCACAATCTGTGAAGATGTTATATTACACCGTAATGTCATTTGAGCAGCTGCAATGGCGATTGCCGATCAGCTGATACCAACAGAAGTCTGACCGCTTATTTCTTTCATGGATGGAAGTCCGTTGAATTTTTTTTCCTCCACAATCCTTTTTGGTTTTACTGTGAGTCTGTCAATTTTGACAGCTTGTATTTTTTAAATTTTTTTCGCTCTCTTTGAATTTTCATACTCACTTCCTTCAGGTGACATTTGACAACTTGCTGTGAAATTTTCAGTATTTGTAGAATCTATGTAGTATGCTTTTTTTCTCTCCCCAATATTGCTAAGGTGTGTGTATGTGTGTGTGTGTGTGTTTGTGTATGTGTGTGTTTGTGTGTGTATGTGTGTTTATGTGTTTGTGTATATGTGTGTGTGTTTGTGTGTGTGTTTTGTTTTATTTTTTATCCTGACTAGTCTTGTGAAATTTTTTCAGATTTATCTCCTCAGTGACCATATTTATAGTTATGAGGTGCTATGCTCTGTATTCAATTAATTTACACAAATTCTCATATTTTAATATACACAGCAACATTTTTAAATATTTTGTAAGCTTTGTTTAAGTTCTGAGATGAATATCTCATTTATTTTTCTTTCCATATTAGAAATATCTGTTTATACATGCACATTTCCTTCTCAGTCCAGATTCCACAGCTTTCTGTAGGTTTTCATCTATCACCAATAAATTCATTATTCTGTTTAGGACCTCTTCAAACACTTGTGACTTGTTCTGGGATGCAGCTCATGATTAAGTATAATCTTAATACATAATTACTGATAAATTTATTTTATGTGAATCATTACTGCCATAACTGACACAGCAATCTCTTTGGTTCCCAATAGAGAGGGCAACATTATACACCCACTAATTGGATGAGGTTTATACACTCACCTTTATTTAATCATGTAATGGGTATAATATAAATCTTATAACATTGACAACTGTCTTTAAGGACTTGTCAGTTAAAATATGGTCTCTCCATAAAAATCCATACAGGAACAAAGTGCTAAAGGCAATAATATTCTGATTTGTGTTTGTGAGGACAGAAGATGTGAGGGGAAGGGAATTGGTGTCTGTTCATGTTAGTCACATACTATATTCAGCTGCACCAGGACTCCAGAATCATGTTAATTTACATAATCTTTCTTGAATAATTTGAAAACAGTCATTGCAAATTGAAAGAAATTCTTCATATTAATAAATGCCACTTACAGGAACTTATTCTGTGGATTCAATCATTCATATGAAGAAAGGTAAACCCTGGAATGCTCACTAGAATGTTACCTATAAACCAAAGCTGGGTGATATCCTTACTGATCAAGTAAATAATGTCCATACATAATGTAAGTGAATCTCTGTGTACATGGGTGATTTGATCCAATACAAACCATTACCAAAATTTGTTACCTAAAAATCTCTAAGTAAATACAAAATAAATAAAGTACATAATTAGGATTCTCCATAGAAAACCAGGCAAGAAGCTGTAGTTTTGTGGTTTTTGGTGAATGCACATGTCCTGTATCCAACACCAGAATGATGTTAGTGTAACATACATCCCTGGGTTCTGTCTGTTACCCCTGTCTTCTCCCACATTAACAGCATCCATGATTTTGTACCTGTCCCATCCATGTTAAGAGTAAAAGCTTCTCCCGATGGCTTCTTTCTCTTAGCAATGCACATGTAATGTTCTTCTTCATCCTTTGGTAGTCTCACATCTCTTATCTTCATTACTGAATGGTATTCCATTGTTTGGCTATGCCATAGTCTGTTTATCCATTCACCTTTTATAGATTTGATCATTTAGGATAAACAGGTGTGTGGATAAGTTTTTAATTTATTTGCACAAATATTAGAGATCATGAATGTTGAATGAGATGATTAGAATGTGTGTGGTTTTGCAGGACAAGAGCAAACCTGACTATAGTTGGAAGTTTTTATACTGCCAGAAACTCTCAAATACTCAGTAGCATATTTGACTGATAATTGACTCAGAGGCATAATATTACTTCTAAATGTTCAGTCAGTAGCTCAAGTTTTTTACTAAGCAGCTCTTACACTTAACCCATAATTCCTGTGTATGTTTAGCTACATGGTTTGGTACATTTTCTCAGTCTCAGTCCAGCATTCTCATCTTGCTTCCTCTGTGTCTGGCTGGCGACTGCATCTCTGCCTCTCTTCTTTCAAGAATTCTCCTACTCTGGCACCCTACCTATTCTTCCTGCTTGGCTATTGGCTAGTTAGCATTTCATTAAACAAATTCGAGTGACAAATCTTTGCAGTGTACAAGATCAGTGAGTACATGTTACTACTGGCTCATCTCATTGCATCATGTAGTATCATGAGTACCACTGCATTAGCCTTTGGGGGCTTAGTGTGAGCTTATTTGAATTAATATTTTCTAATGATGCCCTGGTTGAGTACCCTTCCATAGGGTTGTTAGCATTCTGAATATCTTTTCTGATGAGGACTCTGTTCAAACCTCTTGCTCATTTTTATTGGTTTATTTCCCTAATGCTGAACTTTGAGAATTTGCTGAATTTGTTTGTTTTTCAAGATCGAGTTTCTCTGTTTAGCTCTGGCTTTCCTAGAACTTGCTCTAACTCAGAGATTCTCTTGCCTCTACCTCACAAGTAACAGTATGTGCCACCACATCTGGCTTTCTTGTATCTTTTTAAAACAATATCTTAAAGTCTAGTTGGATATGTATTTTGTAAACATTTCTTCTAAGCTATTCCTTGTATTTTTATTCTGTTAATGGCACTGATTTCAGCATTAGAAAAGAGGTATAGTATTCATCTCTTATGAGAATTTATAGTCTCCAGGGTTTGTGTGACTATTCAGATTATTCATGCAAAAAAAAAAAAAGATCTGATGTCTTGAATTAAACATCTGGAGAATAAAATAAAATGTCAACAGCACCTGAGGACATCAGGCTAAATCCTGCTTCTACTGACAAAGGTCTAAAGGAGTTCTCTGAGGCTTCATGAGCATGAGCAGTAACCATATTTATGTAAGTGATTTTGAAAATACATTGACAGTGCAGTTGTTGGAAGGCTTTTGTATTTAAAATGAGTAAGTCATGTATTTTCTTTGGCAAACACCTGGGTTATAGGATTAATTATTTTACACTAAACTGCTTTTACTAGGTGGCATATTTAATGAGTTTTGTATGTATTTATTTTACTGACTCTTTTTATATGCAAATAAAGCTATTCAAAGAAAAAAAGAAAATATGGTACTTTAGGGGAAGCATTCTTAAGGAATACTTTTAAAATGTCATGGGTCTGTTCATGGAATTTAATAGAGAAGCTGTCACACAACTGTGAGAGTTCTGTGGATTCATCACTTTATATAACAGACTCTTGGAGAAGTCACATTTTGTGTCTTACTGTATTCTGCAGCCATGCTGAAACAATGATTTCTAGCACCATGACACAAACTTGTCAGGTCCTATGCACTTCAGTTACTCAGTGAGATAAAGTCTGCGTGACTGCCCTTCAGGTCAAGAGCATGGTTAAAGGAATTGGCACAGTCCCAGCCCACCAGAGAGACCAAGGTCTAAGGGGGCACCACAGATCCACCTATAGGGTCTACACAATGAAGTTGCGCCACCTGGTGGCTATAATTTTCCATCTTTCACAAAAAGAGGCCATTGTCAAACACTTAAGGATTATAAATTCATTGTTTTTCTGACATTTAAAAGTATATGACATAAGAAGAGACTGATGATGTCTTTGTTTCATGTATAGAGATAATAGCTCACCAAAAGACTTACATTGTGTTCACCAACTTTGGCTTTGGTGTTAATCTACAGTTTCTCAATCCTGAATTCTTTATTTGAGAAGAGCAATACATGGAAGTAGTTATATGATATCAACTATCAAATCACACAACCCAATCTCAGTTTATCTTATATGAATGAATATATGAGATTTCTGTCAGCATTTATTTATCTGACTTGAAGAA
Organism: Sigmodon hispidus; assembly: GCA_004025045.1. Taxonomy (NCBI): domain Eukaryota; kingdom Metazoa; phylum Chordata; class Mammalia; order Rodentia; family Cricetidae; genus Sigmodon; species Sigmodon hispidus. Next base: position 97,602 of record PVIH01005199.1, read on the forward strand.
CAGATTTAATTCCATGTATGAAGATGAGGAATTAATTCGCTGCAATAAACACACATAGGGAACCACTAAAAGAAAACAGTTACAATGATTCAAAAGTCTATGGATACAAAGTAAACTTAGATTCCATAGCTAGCAGGCTCAATGCAGCACCGCCTTACTTTAGAAAGGGAGCAAGCTTTCTGTTTACTTCTCTCTTGTCATGTGACACATTATACCCACTCACACCCTCCCCTTGCAGGACTGCTGCAGAGAAGGCAGCAGAGGTATCAGCTGCTTATATAAGTTCCCAAGGAATGGGTCCATGAAGTTGTGCTTTCAATGACATATGTGTGATAATTACCAGGCTCTAGGCACGAAGAGTGTAATTGAAGACATCAGGGCAGAATCAAAGGCAGAAAGACAGAAAAATACATGATTCCATTTTAATATCCAGAGTCTTGGGGTTACTTTCTAGTGCAGACAGAAAATTTCAAACTTGGAAGTCATTCATGTTGATGGAAATGAGGCCATAAACTAAAAATACATAGAATGATATCTTTTAAATTTAACCTGTATTTACTGTGGGTTTTCAAGGCATTGGTATGTGTGTGTGGCATGGCATACATATCCAGATCAAAGGGCAACTTAAGGAATCAGTTCTCTCATTCCATCAATAGGTTCCAGAGGTTGAATTCAGGCCCTCAGGCTTTCCGGCATCTAGAGCCTTTCCCATTGAGTGATCTCAGCAATCCAATAAGATTAAAAAAAACCCACCTTTTTAAATAGGTATTATCTATTGTATGCAAAGCTTGATTATTCTTTGTTGAACTATAATTTATGATGCAGACATTGCTTCAAATTCTGCTTTTCAGTGCTCCCTGAAAAGTCTAAGTGTGATAATATAGTATATATCAAATAAAGATTGCCTGAAGATCAGAAGACAGAGCCAGCCACAGAGTTAGCCATAGAAACCAGGCAGTAGTGACATACACCTTTAATCTTAACATTCAGGAGGCAGAGATTGGTCCTGATCTTTGTGAGTTCGAGGCCAACCTGGACTACATGAGATTAATCCAGTCCAAAAGAGAAACAGAGCCAGGCAGTGGTGGCACACACCTTTAATTCCAGCACTTGGGATCCCATGCCTCTGTTCCCAGTACTTGGGAAGCACACATGCATTTAATTACAGCACTAGAAAGTTTGAAGCGGGAAGTGATATAGCTGGAGAGAAGGAAATAGAGGGCCAGGAGGAGACTGAGTTGGAATCCTTCCCTGTTTCCCCTATTCAGCCTGAGGATTCCTGGGGACAGGGTCTACTCCATTCAGGAGTGGTGAGAAGTGGGTGTGGCTTGTTCCCCATCTCTCTGATCTTTCAGCTTTCCCCCAATATCTGGCCATGGGTTTTTATTAAAAGACCAATGTTACTCATCTGACTCTTTGGAAAATTTATGTTAACTTTTGAACTAGTCATCAGATCTATGCCGTAAGGTGACTGGATTCTCTTGAAGCTGATACTGTCCTACTTCATGCTTGTGAATACGTGTTCGTTGTTTACATCTTCCCTTCTGGTCTCAGATATATAGTCCATTTTAAGGTCTATTATGTGTTTAATGACTTCTGAAACACTTAAACATGTTTATTAGAGAAACAATTATGATTTAAAGATCACTCAATATAATATTATTTCAAGTGTATGTGTGTGTTAGAGTTCCTTAAAATCATACACTAATATTCTAAATATATTTCTCCCATGAAATAACATGATCATATATTCTTCCGCTTTAGGATTGAGAGATTTGGGTAATGTTGTTATCCCCAAAACACCCTGCAGCCCAAAGGATCTTATCTCATACATGAGTTGTCTTCTACTTTCTTCCTACTCTCCACACTTTCTACATAGCATACCATCCACTCAAACTCCTGAATACCTGATCTTAGCAACACTGTGCCTTGTTGCTTACATTTTTCTTCATTAAAAATGCATGAAACCAGAGATTATCCATCCTGGATAAAATATTCTCTTCCTTTGGTGATGTGAGACACTAATGAACAAACTTTCTGCCCATCAAATACTGTGAAAGGCAAATGAGAACGTAATACCTGCAGCCATTTCAATTCAAAACAGATACTGGACAAAGTCAGAGTCTTCTTCCCTAGAAAACCCAGACTTTGGGGCCAAAGAATCATCCCTTGAAACCTGACCCAATATAAGGCACACACCACCAAGACTGCTTCAGGTAACTGGTAAGGCCTTTTGGTGTTATGAAGAGATGGACTTGTATGACACAAAAGAAAATAAAATGTGCCAGTAGCCATCAACCAGCATGCTTTCATCGTGTGGATTGCAAGATATACCGGCAATCAAGTTTGTTGCCCTAGTAATAGCCAGAGGCTCACTTCATGACCCCAGGTTTAATTTCTGATGATGAAAGAGATTTTGAATACACTTCTGGAGCCTTCTTACCATTCCTTCATCATAGATGGATTCATGCCAGACAGCTTGGTGATCATTTTGGCTGGACAGTAAAATGAGCAATTAGCAGGAACCTCTTAAGGACACACTATTTCTGCAGATTCAGACTCCATTAACTCTCTCTCATAACCATGATGCTAATGAACAATATAGTTTACTAAGTACTACATTAACTGGAATTTTTACATTTATTTTTTACAGGGAGAATTCTTACTACTCTTTTCGAATCTTTACAATGCTTTCTTGGTGCAGCAGCAATAATTTTTCATAAAACAAGGCCACAGAACTCGACTTTTATTTCTAAAGCTTTATGACATTTTATTTAGTGTGTGTGTGTGTGTGTGTGTGTGTGTGTGTGTGTGTGTGTGTATGTGTAAGGGACATGCCCATGCCATGGCATGCATATGGAGGTCAGAGAACAATCTGAGAGAGTAACTTTTCTCCTTCCACCATTTGAGCCCTAGAGATTAAACTCACTCGGGTCATCACGTTTGACAGCAAGTGCCATTTCCACCTGAACCATCTTGTCAGCCCTGCCTCTATTTCTGGATAAGATGGAAGAGGAGTCTAAGAGCCTCTATGCTGCATGCCAATGGTGTACCAATAAGCTTGGAGCCTTCCAGTTCCCTGAAAATGTATCACCATAACCAGAGGGTCTCATTCCTGTATATTTGTTTCATCCTCAGTCTGGGAGATCTGCTAGAAAAGGTTCTTACTTGGTTTCAAAGTGTCTAGTAACCTAATATCACAAAGTGGGTAAGAACAAAAGTCTAAAAGCATAAAGCTAGGAATCAAACAGGGACATCTCTTCATGTTTGTTCATATCATTAAATCCATGATTGCATGACAGGTTTTTATGTACCTCCCCCAAGACAGCATGTTTGTAAACAACCATCATAAAAGATACAAAGAATCACCTTTTATTTAGGTTTCTTTCTTTTTATTTTTTCCTTCCCCTTCTCTCTTTTTTCTTTTGAATAAAGAGGCATAATTCCTTACAATGTAATGTTCCAAAAGAGGCAAGTATTCTACCTTCCATCTGCACATGACTCATGTGATAAGTGTTCATCTTATCTTTCCAGTAAAGGCTTTAATCCTTGAATTACTTTTGAAACAGAGAAAACAGCAAAGTGTAGAAATACTAGTCCAAATCATGCCTCTAATTCCTACTTGGAACTCAGAGTTAGCCCTCCATTTACCAGAAGGGTCTCAGAGTCTCTCTCTCTCTCTCTCTCTCTCTCTCTCTCTCTCTCTCTCTCTCTCTCTCTCTCTCTTTCTCTCTCATCTTTGAAGACAGAGTTTCTTTGTGTTGAAGCTCTGGCTGTCCTGGAACTCTTTCTGTAGACCAGACTGACCTCAAACTCACAGAGATCCATCTGTCTCTGCCCTCTGCCTATGCCTACCAAGTGCTGGAATTAAAGGCATGTGCCACCATACCCAGCTAAGAAGGTCGTTACTTTTATGTGACACAATCAACAATGGCCCAGAAGCAAAGGAGGGAAGTAGGATTTTATTCTCTAACGATTATAGATTTAACATAACTGTGACTTTTCCTTCCCTTGTTGGAAAAAATTCCAAAGAGAAACACTTTGATTAGGTAAACATAACTGAAGAAGATAATTCTAAACACCAGCAGGAAAAGCTAGCTGTCCTTGCAGCTTTCTGTATTCTTTTTGGCTCATATCACAGAACTCTGAGGATTAAATTCACATGTACCATAAAATCTTCTGAAATTAGTCAATAGAACTGTTGTATAGTGACTGTTTTGTTGCTATAGGAACTGAAAATGGAATCAAATATTGGGCCAGATACAGAGTTATTAAGCCACACCTACTGCTTTGGTTTTACACCTGAGACTGTTATGGAGAAAATAAAGGAGTTATTTTCTCTGGTAGTAACATGATCATCAGAAAGCTGCAGTGATGCACAGAAGACTTTATCCAGCAGTCAGGGCACTGGAATAAGTGGGAAACTTCAGAGGATGGATATCATAGTCTAGGGTAATGGCAGTGACTGTCGATGCCACCTTAGATGGAGGAGATGGGGCCGGTATGGTATCTCTTACCTAAGGGTCCAATCACCACTCTCCCCTGCTGCAGATGCATGCGCTAGGTAGAAAGTTTAGGACTGAGGGTAAGAACTTTCCAGTGTTGGGCTTACCCATCAATTGGACATCCTAGGCAAAAGACTTCTTCTGGTGGTATTGCTTTTAAGTTATCCATGATCCTCCACATAACCTCACTAAGGTAGACCTGAATAGAATGGTTACTTGGGTCAGTTGGTCATTATTCAATCAATAGATATCTCTGTATGCTCACATAGGAAAATTTATGCAAATGTTCATTTTCTTTTTTTATAGGATTTTCTTTATTTATTTATTTTCTTTTTTATTATGAATAAAGAAGTCACATTTTTCTATCCCTGTACATCCTTAATCAAGGTCCCTTCCCCCTCCCAGCACATTAGTCCATTCTTTCTTCTCCACATCTCCCCATCCCCTCCCTGGGCAGGCAGCAGGCAGTCCTATGGTCCCACTGTCCCAATATTGCTTAGTTCAGCCTCCACTCATGGCAGATCCAGTTTTCTCTCCACAACCTCAAGATTGAGACAGGTGTTCCTCTAGAGGGAGTGGGCAAATGTTCATTTTCAAACAGACAAATATAGAAGACATTTTCAACAGAGATGAAGTAGTTAGAAACAAAGTGTAGAACCAGATATGGCATAGTCTTTTCAATGTACAGAAGATTTATGTACAACCATAAAAAAAAAGGGTTTTGCAGGGGTCAAGGAACCAACCAGTGGGAAAGAAGGGGATGGATGATGGTGGGTGATGGGAGAAATGGTAAATATGACCATAGTTAGTAATATATAATTAGTAACATACTATAATGTATTAAATTACCTGAATGCTAAAAACAGTAAAAAGAGCATTTGAATTTGTCACTTATCATTAAAAACTTCAATAAATCTCTCCAGTAATCACCCAAATACCCGGATCCTGTCAGGAAATCCCTAAATTGAAACATTATGCTGGCAGAAATACCTTTATAATATTATAATATTTTCCTTCTTATTTGAAGTTTATTGTATTACCTTTCCTGTGAGTACTGAAGAATATTAATGCTGAAAAATAATGTAACCTTGTTAAATAAATGCCTTTGTATGACAATAAAAGTCCCTAGAAAATAAACTTCATGTTTTCCTATTAGTGAGAGGTACTCTATCACCTGTGAAAATTGGATGTCTATCAGCAGTATGGAGGTAATTGTGTTTTTCGTGTTTCTCTACACCACTGGGTTCCTTCTCACCTTATCACCCTTGAACATTCTCAGCCACTCTGAGCATTTTTAGCAGTCAATAAATCAGTCACCTTAAAAACAGTCTTTACCCACTTCATTTTTTTATGAAGTTAATATAAGACATTCTAAAACCTTTATCCTTGATGCATAAAGAAAATAGATTAAAAAATCATAATAATGACCAACAAGGTAAAATGTCTCAAAATGTATAGCAGTGGCATTTATATCTTAGGCATAACCACCAGCCAAGGTTGGACTTAAGGCCCACACAGTAGGAAATCATGCCTGGTAATGTAAACCTAACTATTCATGGATGGCAGGGTCATAGATCTAGAAGGGAATCTGTTTCTTAAACCAGCGTAATTTTTAAATGCATTCTAAGACTTATCCTTATATGCAGAGATAAGTGGAGTTCTCTTTTGTCACCACAGAAGATGCTTCTTTTTGCCAATGGACAGACAATTACCTAAAAACGCACTGGTTAAGATGCAAAGAACAACTATTTGTGAGGTGCCCAACCTGACTTGATAAATCTATACACAATTCTTTCATCTGGGGATCACAGAACATCCTGGAAGATGGGACAGAAAGATGATGTAAGAGGCAATGGACAAAGATGTCTGTGGGAAATAGCATCTTCTGTGTATGAAAGAGAAGGTACACCCATAAAATGGAAACAATACAATCATCTGAATAATAACAGCACAATGTCAGTACCAGTTGGCCTATAAATGTAGACATGGGAAATTCTAAAAGGACTCCACCCTGTGATGAAGAGGTATAGACAATGGCTACTGAGAGGAAGGCTCAGTCTTCTTGATAGGTTATCCAAAATCAAGTGGTCAGTCCTAAATGCATGTACATATGAGCAACACTGAATGGATTCATCAGGCCTCTCCCCCCCTTCTCTCTCTCTCTCTCTCTCTCTCTCTCTCTCTCTCTCTCTCTCTCTCTCTTTCTCTCTCTCTCTCTCCACTAATATATATGAGAGAGAAAGTCATTAATTTCAAAGGGAGGAATGGAAACAAGGGAGAAGCTGAAGGTGAAGGGGTAGATATGATGTACATATAATACTCATGTATGAAAGTTTCAAAAATATTCTAACTTTTTAAAAAGTATGCCTTTGAGCTTAATAATAGCACTGTATATTTCCAGGAACTGCTGTCTCCCTGATTTTCACTTTCTGCCTCCATGAAAACCTAGACATCTGGATGAAATAAACACTTCTCCTTTGATGTATGAAACCTCAGAGACTCCATGACACTGCTGCTATAGAATCCCCTTATTCTGCTATTCAGTGTTTACATGTGTGAGAGTCTGATATGTGAAGGGGTCACAGAGGAGCCAGAGAACGGTACAGACTATACAAAATAAATGCAAATTCACCTCTATAAATACCCCTCAACACAAACTGACAAGGTACTAAAAGGCAATCTCATACCTCTCATTTTATAAAAAGGTATTCTGACAAAGAAAAAACATGGTATAAAATGAATATAGGAACAAAAATTTGGTAAAAATATAAAAAGACAACTTTCAGTTGGATTAAAATAGTATCTTCTGAGAAGGCCGATCTTGCCAGTGTTAGAAGGAAAATGAGTTGTTGACGGTTAAAATGTAACTTGTGATTACTGGATACATGCAATGTCAGAGCAGAGGACTCATACATCAACGTAGTGCCTGGATATAATACCTAGTTTATTACGTTGCTTGCTCCACAAGAATCCCAAACAATTAGTCAGCAGTTTTTTGAAGGATAATAATTTAGAAGAAATTTGAGTAATTACATGAATCTTTTAAACAAATAAAGCACACCTTAGACATTCTGTGAAATTTAAATATCTACTTTGATGATCAGTGTTTTTCTAAAGCATTATTTAAATTGCACAGTAATTCTGAGACTGTATTAGTTCAATTTAAATTGCAAAACCATTGCAGATATGCTGTATGCACAGAGGTGCAGACTCAATCTTAAGCCTTTTTTACTTTTTTCTCTCGAGGATGCTAAGAGCAGTCATATTTGGAGACAAATATATGTTGGCAAATAGATTTTAAGAGGAATAGATATTTTTGTCTATCAGTAATCATATTTAATATTTATGTTAGTTTTCTATATAATTAAAAACTATATAATTTTACATAAAGGTTGACATTTGAATAGGTATCATTAAATATGTTCAATTAATAGATACTAAGCACTCAAAATTTCTTTCTTCTGGGGTTTTCTGTCACTTTCTGTAAGCCAAAGTGAATTTTCACATTTATCTGTACTATCCAGCTGAGGACAGGAACATCTGGCATAAAGGTGGACTTGCCAGAGCATTGAACTGCACTCTCACAGTGTGGAGCTGATACATGTACTCAGTAGTGTAACACTTTACCCTGACTGTTTATAAGATGGTGTGTGTCATAAATGAACAATCTGCAATACCTGATTATTCATGATTTGATGCCCAACTCTTCCAAATTAATCATACATAGTCAAGACTCAGCAGTATTTGCTGAAAATATCTGTTCATGAAAAATATTGATTAGCTTCTCAAGGGAAGAGATGAATAAAATTTTTGCATTCTAGAAAATAAGTGACCTTATTTCAAAAAAGAGTAAATAAAACACCCAGAAATTCTTTAAGCATATTTTTTTTCCTGTGAGGTTAAAGAATAAAATCATAAACAGTATTAAATAGTTTGAAATATTTCTGAAGTATGAAAATACTTGAGACAATAGTCCATTCCATTTTATTTTGCTACTAAAAATGTGTAAATTCTGTGTTCTGAGTTCCATGCTTGATAATTGTCTTAATACTTAGCCTATACTACCTGGTTTTTTGTTGTTGTTGTTTTTCAGTTATATTTGCAGGGGAGATAGTGATTGGTTAATTGCCTATCTAGACTAATTTCAACAAACAATTCTAGCTGCTGAAAGAGAAAACTGGGTAATGGGAAGAATTACCTACCTATATTTGCATTGGCATGTCATTTCTTTTAACTCTTAGTTACCTCTAAACCCAATAGATAATACAGCTATTTCTGTTTTTAGAATAAAACCATTTCCCTCTTTTTACTTAAAAAGCATGTAGAAGTAAGTCAACTATTCTTCAATGCCATTGTTTTTGGATTCCTGTGAGGTACCTGCTTTTCATAGAAATGGGGCATACCTTGAGCAGAGTCTGTTCTCTTTGCTTCTCCCAAGGACCTCTGCAGAATTCTGCCTGTGAGCATGACCTTCAAAACAGCGGGTGCCCACAATGGCAGCAACTGCTCAGCTGGAAACAGCCTGCAGGAAGTTTCAAGGTTAAATTTAACTGCCCCTTTTAGGCACTCTTCGCCTTTCTCAACACACATACTACATGAACGAAATGGCGAATAACAGCTTAAGTCAGCGGAGTGCGAGTTCCCATATTAGCCACTGGGCTCCCAGATCCTCCTTATCACTGCCTTGGGAAACTGGAGTGCTCAGTCTTCCCTCCTTGGGTCCTCAGATGGGCTATGCATAGCAGCAGCATGGATTGGTTGTCATCAAGGGTAAGGTACACTCAGGGTAAAGCAGCAAGGAGGAGATGTGACTCCCCCTCCACCCCAAAACCTTCACAAGCCTCACAGAAGGGACTCCTTACACTTGACCCAGACCTCTCAGGTACACATGCAACAATATGGGAAGGGAATGCGAGCTGTGAGGTTGCAGCTAGCATGGGCAAGAGATGCACAGTTGTCACGTTCGCCTGATTAAAAAACTGGACTTTGGGGCCTCAAATTCCTTATCAGCAAGCGGTATTAGCTACTGCAAAATACCTGACTGAGGCAGCCTAAGAATGCAAGGATGTATTCTGGCTCACAATTACAGGGTACAGGCCACTCTGTCAGGGAAGGTCCGGAGGCATGGGCTGTGAGGCAGCCAGTTTACACATTGTATCTGTTGTCAGGATGCACGAAGAGATGATCACTACTGCCATTCAGCTTACATTTCCTTCCTCTCCCCCCCCCCACCTTTTCTTCATTCAAGGACCTTAGCCCACGGAATGTTGCCACTCATAATAAAAATGACCTCTCCTGTTAGGTTAAATGTCCCTGGAAATGCTTTCACATTTGTCTGTCTTCTAGGTGGTTCTAAATCTAGTTTACAATGAAGATACATCATCACTACAGGAAAGAAAAAAAAAGTTGTATTTTTTTTAAACTTAGAAAATTGTACAGTGTGCTCCACATTAACAAAAGAGGGGGTGTTGTAAAAACAGACATCCACACGCATGAGTCATGGATGTCATGGGCCTGAGTATTGAGTGGGTGTGTCTACAGGATAATGAGTCTTATTAAAGGTGTTGAGGTTGAGGGGGTAAGGGCTCATCCTGCGTGTCACAGTTGCAGTTTATGCTGACCATCAGACTCTTGGATTTCCCTGGCCATGACTTCTATCCCCACACAGGAGTCGAGAGTGACAGAGCAATGATACCATGAATCACTCTTCCCACCTTTCTAAACATTAGTCTTATATACATGTTTAAAATGAATCACTGTCACCACATCCTTCACAGCCACCAACAGAGAGTCTCACATGTGACCGGAGATGAATAGCTATTCAGCCATTAAAACGCTGACTAAAAATCAAACATGTGAGTAAAACTTGGGATAGAAACCTCTAGGCTAATTACACAGAAAGATCAAGAAAGAGACTGCAAAATGTCTAGATAATTGAAAATAAAGTGGCATTTTGCATTGACCTTTAGACAATATTTCCAAAGATTAAAAAGAAGAAAAGTAAAATAAGCAGAAAAAGGAGAAAGGCTATACCGAAATCAACAGTCATATTCCTTTTGTGTCTTTATAGATATCAAAAGACATGCTTATTTTTAATCACTTGACTGTAAAATATTCTTTTGTTTAAGACAAAAGTGAAATTAGAAAAATACTTAAAAAAGTTATGCCCATTTGTGGGCAAAGAACTCTTTTTCAAAAGTTGAAAGTAAATGGTCTCATTTTATTTGATATAGTTGTGATACAGCAGCTACTGAGTGCCATCCTGTTATGGATGCCTCCACATAGCAGATCAGTGACTATGACAGCACCCTGGAGATGTATGCTCATACCTACTCTGATTCTCCTTTTGGAATCTTTGTATTTCCAAAGACTATGTTTAAGCATCACTATTCACCAATATTAAGAATACCTACACATACAAATCTTTAATTCCTCAGTATTTTCTAATTTTTTTACATCACCCTTCTCTCCACTGTGTCCATCCTACACATTGTCAGAACTCCCTTTCTGTAGCAATGGCACTCAGTGGAAACCTAGTTTATGTTGAACTGGGAAGGTTTATGTTGCTGTTTTTCTTGGAACATAATTTCATGGGCACACATGTGGAGAGATGTATACATTATTTTTCCTTGGCACTTGGTCCCTGTTTCTACTGATGCCAATGTTTATTCTCAAAGTGACACCATTATTAGTAACTCATTATAAGTAACTCTTTCTTGTTTGTGTTTTGTTATAATGACTGTTGATGTAGATTTGGCTTTAATGTTGTTGGGATTTGAAGGTTCCTTAGAGCAGGACTGCTTGATTTTTCTGATTCCACAAACTCTCCACCTGTCTTTGTGTCTTTCCTTTCTGCCATTGCTCTTTCTACACTCTCTGCTGCAAATAGACTTATCTTCCCACCCTCTGCCATTTTACTTTCTATGTCCTATATCCACCTGTTTTCTTTCTACAGCTGGTATCACCTTTGTTAGTATCTATTTCATGCTACTGCATATTATCTGTCACTACTGCACCTAAACTGTGTCTGCACTGAACACTGACTGGCACCTTTCCCTAAGTCAATGAACACTGACCTCTATCATCATCTAGAAGTCTAACATACTTCATATCATCAGGTGAGAATTTCCTATTGAAAACTTGAACACAAATTCTCACCTTTTCCTGTAGCTGTATGGTGGTGGAGTCTTGCATTCCCTTAGACCAACTACAGAAGGTTTTCACTCATCGAGGCTTCCTTGTCCTTGCCCTTCTGTTTTTATTTCTTATTATTATTGCTAAGTGCCCCTGTGAAAAACATTTTTCAGTTCTCTTTTCTCTTCTTGATACCACCAGAGTAATATTCCTACAACAAGACTGTCATCACACTATTTTCCAATTCAGTTGTCCATCTGGGTTTCCATGTAAGGAGTCCTTAGGAATAGCTCACTTGCTTGTCTATGAGCTAGCTCCATATTGCGAAAACAATCTGCTTCTAGCTCTCCATATGCACTACTGTTTCTTTGTTTGTTTTACTATTAACTGCTTTATTTGGTATATTATCTTAGTTAAGCTGTCAAATGCCCATGACTTTTCCTTCTAACTAATTCACGGTCACTTTTCAAGATTTCACTGAATCCAGTCTGATTGCATTAGAAAGTGAAATGACAAAATAACAGCATTCCTAGATATTTGCAGCACTGTTCAAGCCTTGAGAAGATTTCTATTTTCCCTCCTGAAAAAATATTTTCCATTGACTCTGCTAAGTTCCATCCATGAAAATTTCCAAATTGAAAGATACAATTAAAAAATATTTTCATACTCTATTCTTACAGATTAAAATTTAGACCAACTTTTAGATCTTCTGCTAACCAGAATGAAAAGAAGAGTGCTACACTTATCCAGCTGGATGCTTCCTCCTCTTATAAATACCTCCACCAGAGCTCAGCTCCTAGGCATTGAAATTCTGCATTAACCACTGACTTGACATTACCAACCAGGCTCTGTAGTTCACACTGAAGTTTACACTTGGTTTTGGACAGTGTGTAAATATAGAAAAATGATAGTGTAATGAAGTTTCAATATTATTAAAAATTCCTCCTTGTACTGCAGAAGCATGGCTTTAAGCTCTTCATAAAATAAACTTCTCAGATAGTGACTGTGTGCCTAAAAACTGAAAAGAATTAAGAAATACAAATCCATAGTGATGATAACATTTTTAAGACATAAAATGAAGATATGGTTTTCATTACCAAAATATATTTTAACTCAGGGCTTTATTAGATTGAGATTTATTATACTCCATTGCAAACAGTAAGAAATTTATTTTTTTTTCAGAGTGAGAACACCTATAACTGGTTACCTAATATTTGCAAAAGAATATTCTACTTCAGATTCAAAAAGAACAATTTTATTTTTAATCTATAATCTATGGTTGTTGATTTCACAGAATTCAGAAGACTAGTTTTAGATGCTATAAAAAGTAAACAAAATAAAACTGTCACAGCAGTCCTAATGGAGAGAGTGATTTTGTCTGTTTTTTCTTTTATTTTAGAAACTGAGATCTTACCTTTGCTTGTTTATTATTTGTTGTGTAGTTTAGAGTGGTCTTAACCATGGGGTAACCCCATTGCCCCTGTCTGACAAGAGCTAGAATTATAGTTAATCATTACCATACTCAGCTACCAAGTATGTCCAGTTCATGATTAAAAAGAAATAAAGTCAGTTAAATTAGTTCATGATTTAATAATAATTACTGAGCAGTGCTGTATAGACTGAGTTCTAAGAGCTCCCAGCCACCACCACCTGCTTCCCAGCCCCTTCATCTAATCTTGTGATATAAATAAACCTCTCTCCATTGTGAGTAAATGGATGCGAGTATTCTTCGTTTGATATTTTTAATTTAATGTTTAAAATACGTACTTTGGTTAACTTGGAAAAGCATTTTTGTTTCACCTTCACCTTTGATGCTAATAATATATTCAAGGGCATAGAGAAGACAGCCCCAGACTGAGTCCTGTGACAAGTAAATAATTAGTCATGGCTTTGTCAGTGACTTGTTTAACCAGGACTGCAGATAGCCAGATAGAAATTGCATCACAGAGAGTCTTCTGAATAAATAAAATCACAAAAGCAGAGAATAAGTTAAGCAAGATATGCCACATCACTCCAGGATTAATGCAATTAGCATTACATAAATGTTCTGTGGAAAGAGAATTACCTCCCATCTCACAGTTTGAGATAACATCTTGTCATCCATCATCACTGGGAAAATCATGGGCTCCCCAGCCCCACTCCTATTGAGGTAATTATGCCTCACTAATAAGCGATGTCAAGGAATAAATATATTCTACAACACTAATTTTGTATATATTTTAAGCCTTGTGCTTCAGTGTACCAGAGCTTTTTCTAACAGAAAGAGACATTGAAAAGGAGAAATCCAGTCTTTGAAATAATCTATAATTTTGTAATTCCCATGGATTAATTTTAATTTGCTACTTATATGGATGTATGTATATGGTAAGTGTGCATGCATGTGTGTATGTGTGTGTGTATTCATGTGTGGAATAGTGTGCATATGGAGGTTTGAGAACAATGCTATGTAGTTGGTTCTGTCCTCTTGTGGGTTTCATGGATCAGGACATCTGTTTTGCACATCATGTACCTTTTACCGACTGAGCCTTTTCACCAGCCCTTTGTGGATTATTCCTATGACTATAATCTTTTGAACTTGTCATGACATCATTAACACCTTCTTCTGCTCCAAGAAGGATCAACTTCACGACTCCTCATTAGACACAAAGGAGGTTTCCAGGGCAGGTTTTCTAATTTCCCATTAAAGTCACACCTCTCTTTTTGCTATCTGGGGTCACAGGACTCGGCCGATAGGCTTTTCTCCTGCTGCTGCAAGCACTCCTCTGATAAGTTGATATTCTTAAAACTTGTGCATCCCAGCTAGGCAAGGAATGTTAGTCAAAGCCACAAAACATAACAAAACATATCTTCAGGTTTTCCCTTAGATGATCAGCCAGGTACTTTCAGAACTCAGCAATTGCTGGCTGACCATCCACCAGGAGCAGTAGCCCAGCATGATACCTACCAAATCTCCACGTGTTACTCAGTAGTCCTGAGAAGCATCTACAATATAAGTAATATTCCCTTACACAGAGAAAATTAGCTCCATTATCTACTAGGTCTACACACACTACTAGAGGAAAAACAGGAGTGTAATAATTCTACAATATCAAGACTATATAATGTAACAAAGTTTATATGTTCCCTGACATCTAGCACCATGTCACGGCACATAAAACAATCTGAAAAGTAACCAATGGCACTCAAATCTCCTTTTCATCACATTCTATGACTTTGAATATTCTAACAGTTGAAAATATTGCAAAGGAACAACACTTAAGAAATATGGGAGTGAGAGAGAGACAGAAGGAGAGGAGAGAGACAGAGAGAGGTACCTATGTGCACATTCCAGTTACAGGGATGTAATTACATCATTAGCAGCAGAAAGATGCACTAGGCAATGGCTTAAGGAGCATGTGCAGAATTGAAGCCAAACTTAAAACATATCATCTGAATTTTAATTTTAAATGTTAGATACATACATATAACTCATTATAGTTTGCCTCTTAAGCAAACAAATTCACTCAACAAAAGAGAAGATGGATCCCTACGTTCTGTGATGCTCATGAAGTAGTCTAGATGACTGAAACATTCAGTTTTATTGGTATCATGAGCAGTAACTCACTATATCACAGACTTCAAACTTCAAACCACATACACACACACACACACACACACACACACACACACTATGGCCTATGAAAATACTTTCTTGAAGAAAGCTCTTCTATATTGGAATCTGAAGATAAATCCCAGCTTACCACAAAAAATATACCCTCTTTTTTTTCAATTTTATTATTATTATTATTATTATTATTAACAAAGAAGTCACACTTTCTATCCTTGTATATCCTTATTCAAGGTCCCTTCCCCCTCCCACCACATCAGGTCATTCTTTCTTCTCCACAACTTCCCATCCCCTCCCTGTTAGATTGGCTAAGATAAAAGGTACAGATGACAGCCTATGTTGGAGAGGATGCGGAGCAATGGGAACACTCCTCCATTGTTGGTGAGAGTGTAAGCTTGTTCAGCCACTTTGGAATGCAGTATGGTGGTTTCTCAGAAAATTGAAAATCAATCTCCCCAAGGACCCAGCAATACCACTTCTGGGTGTATACCCTAAAGATGCACAGTCACACTCCAAAGGCATTAGCTCAACTATGTTCATAGCAGCATTATTTGTAATAGCAAGATCCTGGAAACAACCTAGATGTCCCTCAACTGAAGAATGGATGAACAAACTGTGGTACATCTATACAATCTTTCTTCTCAGCAGTAAGAAAAAATGATATCCTAAAATTTGCAGGCAAATGGATGGATTTGGAGAATATCCTCCTGAGCGAATTATCACAAACTTAGAAAGATAAGCAGGGAATGTACTCACTCATTAGTGGACTCTAAACAAACAAACAAGAAAAAAGCCAAGCATGCCCAAGCTGCAAACCACAACCACTGAACAGCTTGGGATCAAAATGTACCCTCTTAACCCTCAAACCAAAACAACATTCTAAGTGAGTTTGGTAAAATGTCTTGTTTAATTTTCATTATTCATTGTTATATGTTTAGTTATTAAAACACTGGGACTTGAACTCAGAGCCTCATATTTGCTAAACCAGTATTCTTCCATGGATATGTTCTCACCTCTAGTTATGTTTCTAATATAGACATTAACACCTCACACTATTGCTAAACTGGCAGTCTAAATTAGAGTTTTAATGAGTTTGTATTTTGTAAAGAGTTTTTACAGACAATATGAAAAGAATTTCCCCATTGAGCCAGTGGAATTTAGTGTTTAAGACAGCTAAGAGGATTTTTTAGAGGTATTTGTCAACAGAAGATCTTTATCAGTATTTTCATAGGTATTTTTCTGAAGAAACAGCTTTATTTGTGCAAAACAGGTACCATCCCATTATAACTAACAGGTGGATCTGCAAAGTGAAGCTGCCCTGGATGGTACAGGGAAGTCTAGGCCAATCTAAGCTAAAGAGTGACACACTGTCTCAAAAGAGAAGCAAAAGAAAACACAACCAATTAAGCAGAATGGATATGTGGAGGAAGGTTTCTTTTAGAAGAAGAAACTTGGCATGCTATGGAAGAGTGTGTTTGTCTCACAGGAATCTATCTCAGGTTTGTGCATAAACTTTACTTACACTATTAAAGGATTTCTCCTGTCTAGTGGAGTTGGAAGCAGGTAAAAAAGGAAAGAGTTCTGTTATTTAAAATGAAGTGAAAGGGCTTCATTTCCATGTGTAGTGTAAGCCTCAGTTTTCTCATAGGTATTTGGGGATTGAAACTGTTCAAGGTCAATTTTGAAATTTTCCTTTATATGTATTAAAAATATTATTTTTGTATAATTTGTGTAATTACTTTGTCAAACATAGCAAATTTGTGTAACTTTTATAGAGGTCAGAAATGACATCCTAAGGACACTAACTAGTTGACAGCTGAAAGTTCACCACATACAACACTGAAAAAATAGAACTTCCAAATCCTCTCTTCTTTGCAATAGAAAATATTTTCTGTGATAGCAAGAAGTGACAAGTCAGTTTTTCTTGCTACACATTTATCCCTGGGTTTAATATATATTGTTGTCCATATTTCTAATAACTTACATGAAATTATGAAAATACATAGACCTAAGGACATTTGAACGTTAATGTTTAAGCAAGGATGATAGAATGCATATTTACCTGCAAACTTCTATTAGTATTTCAAGTAGCTCCCAATTTTTTTTGTAGCTCCCAATTTACTTTGAAATTAAACCTTTAAAAAAATAACTGGAGGGCAAGTGAGTACAGTATATTTTCAAGAAATTCCCCAAAGGAAATTGAGACAGTTGCTTAATTTTGCCTAAGCAAAGAGAAACTATGTTGTATTTTAAAAGGTGAAAATAACACACAAATTTCACTGAGGTAGTCTCAAAAACTGCTAGTCTCTTGAGTTTGAGTCAAATTTGGGCTGTCTTATAAGAAAGGCGTTGGTGTGTGGCTTGAGATCAGACAGACGTAGATGATCATTCTTTTTCCCTACCCACCTTGGTAGTCACTCAGCATTCACTTCTGAGGTCACTTGAGACTGCTGTGCCATCAACAATGTTTAGCAGTGATGCCAGCATCACTAACTGCAGCTACCTTCTTTCCATTTACAGTCTTCTTGATGAGGTTCTAGACCATTGAGGGACGTTCTAAGTTCTAAGCACAGTTGCTTCTCTCCCACGCCTGGATGAAAGCAAGGCTGGAATGGAAGTCAGGAGCAGCTCTATCCTAGCGTCTGACATGCACATATGGGGCGTCCAGGCTTCTCTGCCCTGGGATGGTCCAGACATGAAACACTATTACAAAGCTAATAGCTTTCATTTATAATTCAGCCATGGATCATCACCTGTCTCAAATGAATAGTAGAGAAGGTAATAGGTCAGGTCCAGGGAACAATGAGTTTCTTGGAAATCCAACCACCCATGAACAGAATAATCTGAGTTTTCACTTTCTCATAACAATTTTTTAAGGTTGTATTAATAGGAAGAAATCATCAAGTCACATTAGGAAGAATCTACATTTTTCTTTACATATTTCATTTGTACTCCAAAGTAACTTTTGAAAAACATAATTTTTGAATTTGCTTTGTTATTGTTGTGTGCTTGTTTGTTTAGCAAGAGTTCTCATTGTGCAACTTGAGCCTCAAATTTATTTTTATAGCTGAGCCTGGCTTTGAACTTCTGATTCTCTTGCCTTCTCTCTCCTGACCCCAGGACTAAAGGTATAAGGCTCCATGCCCCATAGAAAATTTACTTTGTGCTGTTCAGTGAGTTTCTTGCGTGTTTCTAAATTTTTTTTATAATCATCAAAAACTTAATCAGTGATAATCTGTGATATGTAAATACTATTCATGGCCTGAGACAAAATGAAAGAAAAGGAAATCTGAGTAGAATTTTTTAGATATCCCATTTGAGTATAAAACACTCACAAGAACTTTTCACACCCACACACATTTTGCACATCTATTTTCTCCCTCGAATCCTCAATAACTTCAGATCACTTGTAATAATCAGTGTGTAAAAAATGAGCAGAAGTTCAGAAAATGCATGAAATTTAAAAGTTTGAGACTTGGAATGTGACATCTGACATAAGAGCTACAAGGACTACTTTGGAAACAGTTGCCTACTACAAATTTTAAATCCAGACAAACACAAAGTGGAACGTGTGATTATAAACCCAGGACACCAACAACATAAACCAATTCAGAATCTTGCATATGAGTCACTGGGGTCTGCTGAACATAGTGGATTCCCTAAAGGAGCCTGGTACTGTTGTAGAAACAATCAAACATCTGTTATTTACAACAGGTTTACAAGCAGCATTTGTGTGAGCTCACCACAATGCTTTACCAGCATATCCATGTTTTTCAGAGATGAGAAGCACCCAGACTTAGTTTTCTTATTCCAACAGAGTATTTTTTAAAAATAAATGGCCATGTGCTTGACAAAGTGTCCTCACACTGAAGTAAGAGTCCTTGGCTTATTTGGTGAGGGAAAGTGGAATGGCTTTAGGATACAGTGCAAGCCAGAACAAATCAGCACTCAAGCCCTGAGCCACATTCACTATTCACTATCCACTTTCTAGGACCACAGTACTTTGTTCTTTTGGGTCCTAGACTTGTCAAGAAAATGATGTTGGCAGTACTTGGTTATGAAGCTGGATTCAGCTGAAGTTATGCTTGAAGTTATTTGACTTTCTCTTACGATTTTTAACAAATCAGAAAATGCAAGGTAGCTATTTTAAATACTTTCAAAAAACAATGCATTTGAATGTATTTATGCATGGTAATAAGTTCCTTTATCTGGTTTGGAGTCACTTAATGAAACTGCTTAAACATTTAATAAATCTAAGATAACTTGATGGTGAAACTGTTATACATAAGTGTGCCCCCCAAATGCAACACGATGAATTGAAAGGTGGTCTCAATGATTAGTAAAGCCCTTGTTCCCTGGAATATACTCTTTTGTGTACATTTATATGTGCAAGAATGATTCCCTCCCTCCCATCCCCTCTCTCTCTTACACACACACACACACACACACACACACACACACACACACACATACACACACACAAGAAGAAAGGTGATACTCATATATGACTTTATTTTTTTTTTTTTAAAAAAAGTGTCTATAAGATAAGGAGTATGTGGTGGTTTGGATAAAAATGTTCCTCATAGACCCATAGGCAATGGCACTATTAGGAGGTATGGTCTTGTAGTAGTAGGTATGGTATTGTTGGAGAAAGTGTGTCATCGGAGTGAGCTTTGAGGTCTCAGATACTCAAACTAAGGCCCAGTGTGGCATTATCTTTCTTTTGCATGCTGATGTGTAGAAGTCTCAACTCCTCCACCACTATCTGCCTGCACGAAACCTTGCTTCTCATCATGGTAATAATGGACTGAACTTGTGAACTGTCAGCCAGACTCAGTTAAATGTTTTTCTTTATAAGAGTTGCCATGGTCATAGTATCTTTTCACAGCAATAGAAATCCTAGCAAGATGGGATGTAAGCAAGATCTCAGAGAAGGGTGTAGCTGTTGGCTTACTCTTCCCTCAGTGAGAGGGGGGTGACAAGGTGGCTTGCTCATGAAGCTCTTCAATAACTGTGCAATGGAAGGTGGCAGAGTGTACCAGCCTCCCTCTTGAGAACATCGTGTGCCTGAAAGAATGTATGTCAAAACACTAATTGGACTAGGAAAGTAGTATTATATTCTTATAATTTTCTGAGCTTTTATTTACCAAGAGTCATAGTGACTTTTAAAATAAAGAAAACTTAAATACCTTCTATTTTAAGGTCAAATAACTACCATGTTGCTCTGGGAGAATCACAGTCAGGGAAGCATTGATGATGCTGAAGCGCTGCCTAGGAAAATCAGCATGAAGGCAATGGGGGTGGCTCTTCCTCTAGTCTTTCTGAGTGCCCCCAACATGCATGTCAGAAAACAGACATATGGGTCCACTGTCTTGCTGAGTCACCGCTCAGAATCATCAGGCCATTGCACTCTAATATGTCCATAAGAGAGGCTAAGACTGTCCTGTATACTTTGCTGAATAGAGGAAAATCTATTACTAACACAAGGATGTTTCCCATGTACTAAACAGTGTACCCAGTGCTTGAGTGTTTTTTGTTTCAGAAGTCAGTGTAACACATAGATCTGGGGCTTGAGTCTCTTCAAAATACGCAGGGCTTGGCAGGGCATGGAGCAGGCTCTACAAACTGCCCATGGTTTAACAGTCATACTCCTTTGGAAGTTTCTCAGTTGTTATTTCAGAGTTCATGAGCT
Source organism: Sigmodon hispidus (assembly GCA_004025045.1). NCBI lineage: Eukaryota > Metazoa > Chordata > Mammalia > Rodentia > Cricetidae > Sigmodon > Sigmodon hispidus. The sequence continues at coordinate 118,540 of PVIH01005199.1, forward strand.
CCCAGTAGCTTGGATCAGCCGTCTCTGTGGGTCTCCTCCTTATGGTCCTGATCCCTTTGCTTATATACTCTCTCCTCCCTCTCTTCAGCTTGACCTGGTGCTTAGCTATGGATCTCTGCTTTGGCCTCCATCAGTTGCTGGGTGAAGGTTCTTTTCTGCTGGGGCTTTTCAGAGCACTATGCACTTATTTTAAAAAATAAAAAAAAAAAAAAAAACTTTTTTCTTTATTTATTTGCCTTGGTGTTTGCCTGGAACTGGAACTACAGACCGTTGTGAGCTGCCATGTGGGTGCTGGGAATCGAACCCGGGTCCTCTGGAAGAACAGTCAGTGCTCTTAACCACTGAGCCATCTCTCCAGCCCCGCACTATGCACTTATTAAAAAGTATTTTCCACGTTCCTTTGAAGATTCCTTTCCTTCTTCATATATTGTGGTCCATGGGGATAACTGACAAATTCATCAGGGTTCCCTCTCTTCCATAAACTCTCCCATTAAACTCTGGCAAATACCCATTAGGAAGAATCTTGATTTCCGACCTGCCCCAGTTCACCATGCTGGCTAGCATTTCACAGAACTCACCAGCTCACCTTCATGGCTCTCCTTCCATCCTTCATCCCCTCTTCAGTTTCAGCAGTTCCTTCTCCTGGAAACACATTCATTCCTACAAGCCCGAATCTTTCCTCTGAACGCAGCCGTGACAACAGAGGATGCACAGCCACATGGGTCTCCAGAGTCATCTGGATCACCACCCCTAGGACATTCTTACCTCCTCTCCTCTCTGTCTTCGTGCTAGGGCATGGCAGTGTCTTCTGCAGACTGTTCAGTGGTCACTTGCTCAGCCTCCTCTCTTTCCTCTGTCCTCCATCTGTCTTCTCAGGGATCAGTTTAATTCCTTGGTTTTACACCTTTTTAGTTTTCAGTGTCAATGCCTTAATAAAGCCAGTTGGGGAAAACAAGCAACAAAGTAGCCCCTTCCATTCCATCCCTCTCTTGGCAAAAGTGGGCCACTCATCCCTGTGAAACAAAACAGTTGCTATATTCTGGGAAGCACAAGATTGATTTTGCTACAGAATTTCAACAGGACCTATCAGGACTATATATATATATGTGTGTGTGTGTGTGTGTATGTGTGTGTGTGTGTGTGTGCACTATTGCATTTATTCAGAGTCAAGAAAACCAAAAGTTCCTTCTCCAGTCTACAGACGGGGTCATCGACCTGGAGGAGGCATAGAGGCTGCTGTCACATTGGTGGCAGAAGGTCCTGACACAACAGCCATCTCCTTGCATTGGAGCCAGCAAAGCAGCAGAGCTGTGTCTCCGAATCGCAGAGTGTACAGCCTCTCTTAGCGGCCTAAAATGAGCGGCAATTCCACATTCTCATTTAATCCTCTCCCTCACGTGTCAGCCTAGAGCTCAACATGTCATCCGCTTCCTAGTAAGTACACTTCTATATCCTCAGCCCTTGTGTGATGAGAGTCAGGAGACAGGAGACTTAAACAAAATTAATGTCCCTTAAGCCCTCTGCTGTCTCACCGCCCCGCACAGCCATGTCATGTACACTGCTAAATGGAAGTGCCAGATACTTTACACACCCTACCTCACAGTAATTTCTGCCCTTCAAAACACAAACTGCCACCAACTACCTTCACCAAAGCACACACCCAAGAACCCCTTTCTGTCATGGAAGTCGGTCCTCCTGGGATCACCCATACTGCACTGCACCAGGTGAAGCTTGATCCATGTAGTTCCCATTGAACTAATTACAATCAATAGCTTCACATTAACACTTTCTTCTTCTGTAATAGCAGTTAGGAGACCTATGCCTCTAGTCCACAATGTTCTCAAAGCAAAGCCATGACTTCCCTAGGGGGCTGAGGCTCTTGACTGGGAAAGACTTACAAAGACAACATAACTAATAGATAGCATTCTCCTTCACACACTCACCAGGCTGAAGAAAACCTGTGCCCAAGACACATGAGACCACAAAGCACTATAAAGAACAAACAAACAAAAAACCAGACCTTTCCTCCCTCTATCATCAGGAAAAAAAAAAACTGAGGTGAAGGAGGGAAGAGATGCAGGAACACACTGCTATCGAGGTCTGCATCACACACGACACCTTCCCCATCTGCTGTGGAGAAAGAAGATAGGTACTTAGGACTTTAAAACCAACTGAGAAGGAGCCAGGCAAAGATGTCATGCTGGGGTTAATTGAGAGAGGATGTCCGTGGCCTCTGGGCAGGCAGACCAGTATCCACCTCAGCACTGTAAGCCATAGATTAAGAGACACAAGATGACGGTGGTTTAAAAAAAAAAAAAAAAAAAAAAGGCCAAAAATGAGGACTAAGAGAGAAAGTCTACAGGTTTATATAAAAGGCTCAACTCAAATATCTTTTTTAAATGTTAAATGTTTTCTTCCAGAAAGAAATTGGCATTCTGTGTACTATTGCTATGGCAATGTGCCCACCATGATCTCAGTCCCTGTTTCTGGTCTCAGCATACTTTCATGTAAAGTCAAGTCTGGTTCCTCCCAGAGATGCACCCCTCAGGCCCTCTATAATCTGCTCATAGGAAATGTTATGACTGAAAGAGGGTCGTGAAGTAAACAGTTTCAGAGCCATTCTTGTGGGGAGTGTTTATGCTGAAAATATCATTAGATATCTGTTCAAAATGTTAAAAGCATCTGTACCCTACAGTGTTATGGTTTCATCTTGTTCTTTTCTCTAGAAACTCAAAGCTGCATCATTAATCATATTGAAGCCCTAAAGCATGTGCTGCCACAGCACTCCGTCCAAGCGAGGAAGGATTGGTTTCAGAGCATAAACAACGCTAAGCACACATTTTTTAAACCAAAGAAAAAGTACATTAAGCTGGGTCGTTATAATTATGCATTGGCTGTCTAGGCCATCATGTTGCTCATAACTCCTCATTCTTCTTTGAAAAGCAAGCTCATGCAACCAGAAACCTAGAACAAACGCATAGTCAGATAGAAGAACTACACAGGCTGGAGTGATGACTCAGCGGTTAGGAGCACTGGTTCCCTTTTCAGAAGATTCAGGATTAGTTCTTAGCACCCACATAGCATCTCACAACAGTCTATAACTCCAAGGGATTCTGTACCTTCTTCTGGCCTCCCTGGGTACTGTAGTACATTAGCAATGCAGGCTAAGCAAGACTTCCCTATAATCAAATGAATGATCACCCTAATTGTCATCATAGAACTTTCATACAGCAATGGATAAAGGCAGAAGCAGAGATCCATAGCTAAGCACCAAGCTCCTGGTCCAGCTGAAGAGAGAGGGAAGAGAGAGTATATGAGAAAAGGGATCAGGATCATGAGGAGGACACCCACAGAGATGGCTGATGGGAGCTATATAGAAGTCAACTTAAAACAATTCACAATTTGGAAGAAAAACATACTACAACAAAACACTGGGAGCAAATATACAAAAAATAAGATATGGGAATGGACAATGGCTTTCTGGACAGGACTCCAAGAGGGAAGGAAATCAGAGCAAAAACTGACCAATGGGAATGCATCAAATTATTTTATTTTACACAGTAAAAGAAAGTCTCAAGAGTAAAGTGATGTCTACAGAATGGGAGAGTCTTTGTTAAATATTCATGCAACAAGGGGTTACCAAGAATTCATTAAGAACTAAAACAATTTAAAAACTAAAGCAATCCAGTAAATGCAGGTATAATAAATGCTAAGATACTTTTCAAATACAGTTACAAAACCCAATATGCACAAGAAAATACCCAACATCCTTGGTCATTAGAGAAATGAAAACCAAAACTACAATGAGATTTTGTCTATCCAGTTAAATTAACCTTCTTCAACGTGGTTCAACTATAGTCCTGTCTCATCCAGTGCTTATGGTAGGTGCCAGGCAGACAGTGGATGTGCCACCTGGTTATGTCCAAAGGAAACATGGCTCTGTGTCTCTGAGAGCCTGGTTCCTCTGCCTCCCTTGCTGCCATTTACTGGATCTTGTCCATAGCTTTCTAACTGCTGTTACTTCCCAGGACTTCTGCCGGTATCTGTGCTTGGCCATCATTCCCTATCTGTGCTTGGCCATCATTCCCTCCATATCTAAGCATCTTTACAGCCAGCTCCACAGCTTCCTGTGTGATCCACATACTGCTTTATACTCATGATCTAGCCTTTCTAATCATTGCCCTGCCTGCTCTCTGCAGTCTAGCTCACAGACCTTGTGATGTTTCTAGTTCCTTGGCATTTTTGTTACCTATTTCCTTCATTCTTTGTGTCTGTCTTACTTCCCAAACCCACACAACCCCCAGTTACTAACCAAAATCCTTACTGTGGCATTTGACCTTTGGATTTACAGCAAATACAGTCATTGTCTAATTCAGCTGAACAAGAAGTTTCCATTCAATTCTAAGAATTGGAGAAAATGACATTTAGGGTTGCAAATGGGTTTCTAATATTATACAACAGGAATCATGGAGCAAAGCACCACATGTCACTGAGGTCCAAACCACCTGATTCCAACACAGGACCTGCCCAGAAGAAGCCATTTCTTCTCCCACTCACAAAGCCAGAACACTCTTCTCTAAATTAATATTTTAAATTGTGTTCTAAGTGTCTGTGGGTCTCCCTCTTGCATGTTTAGTGGTGTGCAGGATAGAGATGGTGCGCTGTCAAATGTATGTGAAGATTCCACCTTGCCTTACAGACTCAAAAGGAGGAAAACTCGAAACAGGTGAGAGGCAGGTTTCAGTAGATCTAGGAAACAGATGATGCAGAGGCAACAGAGGTGCTAAGAAAACATAAAGTCACATGGCAAGATTTTAGTAGGCAGAGGAAAGCAGTGAGCCTCCATTCAAGGTGTGGTCCTCCTTCTACACTTTATTTTATGATGTGGTGGTTTGAAGAAGAATAACTTCCATAGGCTCATAGGCTTAAATTCTTAGTTCCCAGTTGATGGAACTGTTTGGGAAGAATTAGGTGTGACTCTGTTAGAGGAGATATGTCATTGGGATCAGACTTTATTGTTTCAAATTACTCTATTGTTACCACTGTGCCTCTCTCTCTTTTTCTCATGGTTGTGGATCAAGGCAAGAGAGAGCTCTTGACTGTTTCTTTTCTCTGCCATCATGACTCCAACCCTCAGAAGCCATAAGCTAAATCAAATCTCATGGTATTCCTTCCCAGAAGTCGAAAAGTAACTAAAACATAACTACAGCCTTTTAAAATTATGTACACAACCCCAGTAAACCAGCAAAAGACATGATAAATTATGGACTGGAAAAGTAACTCCCATAAGACACAAAATAATCACTTGAGAAGATGCCCTTCAGACATGTTTTGATGGATCCATTCCTTTACTCAGCACTCAGAGTCCCACATGACTAGTTAGAAAGGGCTCTGCAAGGCCGTAGGAGTAATGTCAACAACCACAACCAAAGGAAACTTTGTTAATAACATAAGAATGTTGAAAACCCTGTGCTGTGCTTCATACTGAGTTAGGTACATAAGCATGCATTTACTTATCAACAGTACAACTTGTAAACATTAAAAATAAAGAAATGGTTTTCAAAACCAGGAGGGAAATAATTATAGCAAATGCATGAAAGCCATCACAGATACATCACACTCAATTTATCTTCTTTCATAATTTTATTTTTATTTTGTGTCAGAAGGTATTTTGCCTGTGTGTATATATGTGCACCAAGAGTGTGTAGCTCCTGCAGGGGACAGAACATGGCAGAGTTACAGGTGATTACCAGCTGCCACGTGACTGCAGGGAACAGAACACGGGTACTCATTAATTGGGCCATAAATAATTATGAAAACCACAAACTTGATCTTACTCAGGCATGTCAAAATGAAAAATAGCCATGACCAGATTATTGTAAAGGAAGCGCAGCATTTTACCAGGAACTTGGATGAGTTCTCTTTTTCCTTCCAAGGGACTCCAAAGACTAGAAGGCATTCTGCATGTGAGGTGTTACCTGTCTGCTCAACATGAGATTGGGGGTCAGTAGAAAGGTGAGAAGGGAACAAAACAGGAGCAAGAAATCCAGTATTTCAGTTGCGCACAGGCACAGCAATTCTAAATTGATCTGCTTGATAACTGTAAATGTTTATCTGCTGCTATTTTTACCACGCCCTGGTGTTACCAAGTCAGAGAACTCGAGATGTGAGCTGTAGCCTGCCTCCAAGCAATGCTGTGTCCTGTGCTGCTCCATGTCACCCTTCCTCCAAACTGCCTCTAAGTAAGTCCTTGATTTCTCTTCATATTGCTGACATCTGACGATCTCTTTGTTTTAAGATGGTTCTGTCCCACACAGTCCCACACAACTCATTGCTTCCCAGCTGAAATGTAAGAATTGTGCTGCTTGGCAATGATGCATTTGAATCTAGGGACAATGACTTTAATACTGAGAAAATTTTTCTCCTGGATCCACTTTAACAACTGGCCTTTTGGGAAAACTCCTTCTTTCCTTGGGCTGTCTCTAGTATGTCTCCAAATGCTCTTAGGGTAAGAGGAAAGGGGGAGAGGTTTCCCTGCATCCAGCCTCACCCACTCCTCACACAACCTCAGCTGCCAACCCCCTTCTCTGGCTTGAGATGCACACAGGGAGAAATCCCCTAGGCACAAATGCCTACACTGATCACTGTGACTGGGTCATCAACCAAAGGATGCCAATGAGACTCAGTTTGCCCAGAGTACAGAACATTCCTTCCCTGAAGGCTGGTGTCTACTTACGATGACGCACATTCCATGTGTGTACACTCTGTACTGGTAAACCTTGAAGAGTACCGTGTTTATGGAAGCCTGCGTTCTATACTTCCATCTCAATGCGTGAACACTTCAAGATTTGAGTTCAGAATGGCTGCTCTCAAACAATTGGTTAGGTCATTTTTTTCCTCTTTTCTCTTCCATTTATATTTTGTTTTTCTGTTTCTTTGATAAGTACCTCCTGTGTGCTGGGAATTCTTCTCCTCCCTCCTGTCTCAGCTCCACAAATGCTGGGATTGCAGGTGTGTGATAGCACAATGCCTCAGGGCCGTACTTCCTTTTCAATAACATTTTCAAAAAAGTGAGAGGCCCCAGGTGTTTGCTTCCTTATGTCATTTTTCTTCCAAATATTGAATTTCAATGAGTTATGCAGACTATCTGAACAAAGAGAAGGAACTGCTGATAGATAAAGTCTGCATGGGGGAAGACCCACTTATCTCTCTGTTCTCACAGTGTCTGGAGTTCTATGCAGGAACCCTATGGCTGAGAAAGCATCCATATTTTATGTGCTCTGAGAGCCCCTGATATATCTTTATCCAAACACGGTAGTTAAGACATGAGGCTTGGCCAGAACCAACAATGGAGCAAAGCAGGTGGGTGAGTTCAGCGAAAGGGGCAGGACATGCTGTCCTGTGCCCAGGAACCAGGCTGGGCTGTGACAAGCAGTATTGTCACCCGGTTTGGCCTGGAGTTAAGAGCAGCCAAGGAGCTGCTACAGATGACCCTGTCCTCCTGTCCTCCATTATCCCCTATTTATAGAGGCTTGAGAACAGCAAAGAGAGTGATTAAGTGAGAAAATGGCCTAATTGTGAATCCCCCTTTCCTGCCCCAGTGGGCCACACTGTCTACTTCTTGAAGCGTCCCCTCTATCCTGGACTCTAGTGAAATCCTGTGGCCATAGGGAACCCACAGGCCTCGGCTACTCCCTATACAAATAGTGATAACTGAGTAATGTATTAGAAATACCAAGGATAACTGTTTCAGAATATCTTCCGACTTCTGTAAACATTCACCCCCAAATGTAAGCAAGAAGAATCAGTATCAATCACATCATAGAATCCTGCGCCTCCTTCTCCTAATTCCTCTTTTGCGAAAAGGACAAAGTGTTACTGGTTCAAGACAAACCCAAGATACACTGAAAGAGGCCAAACATCAGGCAGAGCTTCTGCCAGATGTACCCTCCCAGCCTTGTTTTGAACTTTTTAAAGATCCAAACTTACTTCTCCTAAACAACCCCAGCCCACTGCATACAATGCCTCCCCTCAAAATGGGCTATTTTCAAGGACTCTAACTTGCCAGCACCCATCAGCATCTCAATATTTTTGTTCTGTTCATATTTCTCAATGGTCCACCCATGTGTACACAGAAATTTGGGGAAATGTAGCCAATGATGAAAGAAAGCACAGCTTGACTCTGCTCATCCATCTCTCACAAGGAGGATGCTTAGAAGCCACTAGAGAGGCTTGTGTCATGGATACGTCAGCACGAGGCAGCTCCGTAATGACACATCAGAGATACAGAACTTGAAGCTACCCATTCTAGCATGATAAATCTTTTTTCCAAACACAACTCCAGAATATCAGCATTCTACCTTCAATAGATAATTTGAGATTAAAAAAAAAAAAATCTTTAGATGACAAAAGAAGTCCCAAAACATATAAGAAAGTACCTAGGAGGCCTCTGGAGCAAGAATGCTGGTCCAAGGCTCACTGCTCTGTCTACTCTAAATTCAACTACCTCTGAATATGTGTTTTAAGTAGAATACTATAAACGGAATATTGGGCTGGTGGGAGCCTTTTACTTGGCAAGGTATGACATACACATAGATGTATATGTGTGTAAATATATATAGACATACATATATTTTCAATGAATCCCTTAGATACTAAGGAGCGGGAATCTGAGAATATGGACTATGTTTAGGGAATGGTGATATATGCATGTATCTTCTACTTGGTAAAATTCCATAATGAAGATAACCCTTATGCCTGTGTTTGAACAGCTGGGACCAGCGCATCAAAGTTCGGAAAGTCCTTTTTCTTTTCTTGCTTCCCATTTGCAACCCTTAGTCCTTTGCTACATGGGCTTCATTTTCCCATAACTGATATGAGTGTGGAGATGCGCACGCACTGGCCATTGGTGTGCATGACTCCTTCATTTTCCCATAACTGATATGAGTGTGGAGATGCGCGCGCACTGGCCATTGGTGTGCATGACTCCTTCATTTTCCCATAACTGATATGAGTGTGGAGATGCGCGCGCACTGGCCATTGGT
>PVIH01005200.1:6795-64295 GCA_004025045.1 Sigmodon hispidus
CTCTCTCTCTCTCTCTCTCTCTCTCTCTCCCTCTCTCTCTCTCTCTCTCTCTGTCTCTCTCTCTCTCTCTCTCTCTCTCTCTCTCTCTCTCTCTCTCTCTCTCTCTCTCTCTCTGTCTCTCTCTCTCTCTGTCTCTCTCTCTCTCTCTCTCTCTCTCTCTCTCTCTCGTCAGAACTATGCCACTGAGCTATAGTTCTTTTATTTTATTTTGAGAGCACATTTTGTTAATCTGCTGGGCTGTCCTTGAACTTGTGATCTTCCTGCCTAACCCTTCCAAACAACTGGGATCACAGATCTTTACAGGACCCTGGCTACCTTTCAGCTCTTAGCTGGTCTGTTCTTTTCTGGTGATGCTTCCAAGCACGTACTCTATGTGAACAGCCAGCAAACTTATGGGAAGCAATAGTTCACAGGATTCTCATGGTGTTATTCTTCACAGGGCATAAAGCACACCTTCCAAGCTGTGTGGGGAGATGCTGTCCCAGGCCTCTGTTATCCCAAAGTTAAACATTCCTGACTGCACTAAAGGCTCTCCTGCCAGGCCTCTGTGAGAATAAAGAGGAGAAGAACAGTGTTAACAATGGCATGTGACTAGGATGGCCTGGCCTTTGACCACTGCAGCCTGAGAGACTTTGTTTTATGGGCAGCAGTGGCTTCCCTGAGCCTCATTTTAAAAGATAACATGTGAAGCGTTAGCTGCTGTATTACTGAGATGGGCTTCTGTGCCACGGCAGGGCTGGGAACTAAGCTAAGGCTGGATACAAAAGGTAACGCTGATTGTAGTTCTACTTATGACAGGCCTCTCACACTTACAGCAAAAACATGATGATTCTTGAATGAACAATTCCTCTCTTGTTTATTAAGAATCAAGACTTTCCTTCAATTGTCAGAATGAAAAAGAAAGTAGATTAAAAAATATCAGACTGATCTCAAGGCTGGAAAGGTAGTGCTGGCTCCCAGTCTCTGCTCCTGATACCCCTGTGTGGTGCTAGGAGACAGAAGCCTGCTCTGCAGGTTTCCCTTTGCAATAGCCATCATCATGCAGAGTGAAGAAGCCAAGCTTTTGACTCTTTCTCCTGTAACATATTAGAACATGCCTTAGCCTATGTGCTTGGAATTGCTGGAAGCATTAATTAAGGTAATATGTATGAATATACGAAGTTAAGTTTGACATTGGGGCTCCCACATCCCCCAAACTGTTCATAGTATGCTAATCTGGCCTTACCACCTTAGTGTCTGACACCAGGAGTTCTCACTGAACCCAGATCTTGCCATTTAGTTTAGACTGGCACCTTGAGGCTACAGGCATGTGCTGTTACACTTGGCTTTTATGAGTGTTGGGAGATTTGAACTCAGGTCTTCGGGCTTGTTAAGCAAACACTTTACACACTGCTATCATCTCCTAGGTCCCAGAAAATGATTCTTCCTAATTGGTAAGTGATGCTTACATTCATGACGCTAATTGTCCTGAGATTTGAGCTGGATGGGGATGAAAGCTGTCGGAAATGGTCCTTAGTTTCAAGAGTAAAGCACCTGGCAAGAGCGGATTATTTTGTTGGAGACATACAGGTGGGGCAACTTCTCTTCCCAGCACACCTCGTGATTGTCTTCACTTCTGGGGCAGGGTGCAGTGCAGTCCAGGAGCCTTAGAGATTTCTGCGGCTTGTCCATGAGAGGGTGCTGGTGTTCCAGATTGCCAGTTCATTCTGGCGAGACACTGAATCCCACATCTTTCAGAGCGGTTAGCCACTCACCCCACATCCGTCGGAATATGCCATCAACTCTGTGTGTGTGTGTGTGTGTGTGTGTGTGTGTGTGTGTGAGAGAGAGAGAGAGAGAGAGCGAGAGAGAGAGCGAGAGAGAGAGAGAGAGAGAGAGAGAGAGAGTCTGTGTGTGTCTGTGTGTCTGTGTTCATGAGTCCTTCCTTTGCGACTGTTCTTTTGCACAGCTTAGACTTCTGACTCGAGTTGCAAGCTGTTAAACCAACTGCCCATGTGTGAAAGGGCTGAGTGCTGGTACAAAGCAAACTTATGAAGTTAATGCAATGGGTGAGTAATAAAGTATATCTTTGAGAGAGGAAGGAGGGACCTCTGGGGGCCCCCAAAAGAAGAAAAAATGATTTGCCTTGAAAGTAAGTAAATTGCAGAATGAGGTAAAAAAAGACAGAACAGCAGGCAGTTTCTGGTGAAATGGACATTGTTCTGTTACCCTCATCTTAGCTTGAGGCATGAGGTCCAAGTCAAAGATGGCTGAGGGTTCACACGTGTGTTCATTTCCAGGTGGGAGTCAATAGCAGGTCACATTTTGAAACTGATGACTAAGAAATGCCCTCAGCAGTCCTGCTTCATATCATCTTGTTTTACTCTTGATATTCCCCAATATTTGAAAGAATCTTAATCATTCAGTGTCTTTTATTGCATATCATCCTTTTCGGACTGTAACTGCTATAAATTGTGGGAACTTCTGTACATGGACATGGCCTCTGCTCCTAAAAACACTGCCTGACACAGAGGTCCCTAAGGGACAGTGACTGAAGGTATCAAACTTTCACATAAAGGACAAAGCCAGAGTGGCTAGTGATAGGCTGTGACATTAGAGACACTGAAAGACTGCACACTCACAATGCCTAGGAAAAATCTGAATATGAAAAACTGACCGTGGTGGTCATGTGATCATCTCCATGGCCACATACTGTGTGCACACAAATACTTTACCCACTCATCTATGAATAAATGTGTGTGTTTATTAAGTTCTTAAGCTATAGTTATTGGCAATGTACTTATATGTGTGCTGAATAGCACTGGAATTTGGAGGGTTGTTTATCATCCTACTGGGCAATGTTCCAAGTCATAATCAACCTGAAAAATCTTTGGAAATTTTACACCCCAGTGTCATACCCCTGGCAAGAAGTGTCCACATGGCCAAAATTCAACAGGAGATTCTCATGTATCTCTCTTGGGGATTTCCAATACTTGACCACTAGGTATAAACTATTGAGTTGCTTTGAATGAAAATTTTAATCTTAGTTTTTTTTCCCCACAGAGTGTGAAAACCAGGGCCTTGAGACTCCAAATAAGTGCTTTACTACTGAGCCCTATCTGTAGAGTAAAAGCCTGTTTTTTTTTTTGGTTCTAATCGATCTCAGTTTGGATAGTAAGGTCTGGGTGATGGGATACTGTAGGGGGTGTGACCCTTTGTTGGAGTGAGATAGAAAATTCAGAATCATTGCTTGGTTTATTAGCCAAGGTTCTCTATGGAACAGAATTGGAAGAATAAATGAAAATATCTTTATATATTAGTAAGGGGCTTATAGAAGTGGCTCATAGGCTGTGTGTGACCCGAATAGTCCAACTATGGCTGTCTCCTTACAGGAAGAACAAGAATCTAGCAGTTGTTAGTCCATGAAACTTGATGTCTCAGAAACCTCAGTCTGGTGTTGGAGTTCCCAGAGAGCTGCGGTTTTCAGTCTACATTGGAATCCTAAGAAGTATGTTCTAATTCCAGCAAAGGAATGGGTCAAGTTAGAAGAATTTATTTGCAGTCCTGTGAATGCACATGGGTGACTGGAAGAGTGCATGTGACCGCATATGGACAAGGACAGTCACTAGGAAGAACCACTAAAGGCAAGTGTCAGGCAAACCATCCAGACCAGCATGAACTGGGAAAGAAAAGACTCCCAAGAATGCAGAGGTTCCTCATAGGAGTCTCACATGGTCCATAGCATCTGTGCCTAGACATCCTCTGAAGGCTCAGCATGCACGAGCAAGAAATCACATTTGCAGAGATGCCTGAGGGGTCCTTCAGAAGTCACTGCAGTCAAGAAAAAGATTGCAAGGAAGTGAGGATGAGAAACCAAATCTCACAGGTCTGATGCCAGGTGGTTATTAACTGCAATAGAATTTGGAAAAAAAGTTGCCAGGCAACAATCATTACAATTCTTGGTGCGCAATAAACTTGAGGTGTGACTATGTAGAAATTCCTTTACAAAGTATATGTGACCTTGAAGATGTGTCCTATAGCCAAAAGGCCTAGAATCTAGTGTGATCTCTGAGATGGCATAGAGGTCAGCAGGACATAAAATACATGTGACATACGCCACTGAGGATGGGTTCTGTTGACTGGCAGCTAAAGACAAAGGTCTAGGGAGGGAGAGTCTGGGATAAACATTCTGGTCATATTTGGGTGAGGTCTGCCTCTACAGATATCAAAAGGTCACCAGGTCACTAACAATATCACTCCTGGGTGGAAAACATGTATTTCCTCCTTTGAGGAGACATCCTTGCATGAATAACATTTCTGGTTTTCCTGGTAATCTGTGGGCAAAAAGATTTTTGTGCCCCAGTGACACCGAAGGGTCAAATATACAGCTTTCAAAGCACAGTGGGCAGCGCAGCTCCTGAAGATGTTTCCAGTGTTGGGTGACAGGACTCTGGAGAATCTGCAGGTGTTGTCCTTGATGGATCCCTAAGGTAATACCTAATAAGTGCTTCTATCATATGGCATGGGGTAAGTTCTATTTCAGTGTGTCTTGTGAACATGAATTTTACATCCTGACTTGGGAAGTGAAGGACCTAGTAGATATACCACTATACCAGCAAGCTTCTGTATAGGACAGGAGTGACTCCCTTAGGGCAGGGACATCATAGTGGTCCTGGTCTGGGTGGCAGACATTAAACCTTTTGAGTCCTATCATTTGTGAAATAAGACCTCATATCCTTAGCTAATTTATTTTTATGCTCCCTTTTTGATTGAGCTGCCACATGAGAAAACACCGATAAAAGCATTCATTAATAAGCAGGGCTTCTCTGGTTGCAAATGGTGGTTTCTGTCTTGTGAATTGGCACCAGGAAATCATGTGTGGTTTGTGAGTGGGATATAAACTCTCTTTACATTTCCCCTGGAGTTCAGCAGCAGCATGTGCCAACACTGATGTGAGGTCTAGGTCCAGGCTCATTGGAAAGCTAGGAAATTTGGTTTTTATTGAATTTTTAAATACATCAAAACTGTATAAATTTAAAGAAAGATAATAAAAAGCATAGGATATATATGTATATAGTCTTGTGGGCAGGACAGAAGGACTAGACCCTGAGATAAGGTACAGCAGAAGTTTGTATTCCCTGTGTATGTGTGTGTGTGTGTGTGTGTGTGTGTTTGTGTGGATGTATGTGTGTGTGGATGTGTGTGTGTGTGGATGTGTATGTGAGCATGTGTGTGTGAGTGTGTGTGGTGTGTTGTGGTGTGGTGTGTGTGTATGTGTGAGTGTATGTGTATGTGTGTGTGTTAACACTTGTTCTTTAACTTTATAGCTGATGATGGAATCAAGTCCCATTGTTGGTTTCATTTCATACTGGGCTGTTTCTTGCTATGAATTTTTTCTTTGGATTTTGGAGGAGTTATCAAGAAAATCCAAACCTTTTTTCTTAATTACTTTTAATCTGATAAATCTTTCTCTCCCGTCAGTGTATAAGACATATTTTTGTCTGGCATCTACAGAATCTTTATGATATTTTATGTACAACTACTACATTATAAGTCATAGTTAAAAGTTCAGGACTAAATGCAAGCTCAATTTGTATAAATTATTTTTTTTTAAACTCATGAGAATGTTCAACAAAAAAATTCCATTCTATCAGCAAAAACTTGCTGAGAATATTTCCAGGTCAAACTCTGATAAAATAATAATTAACTTCTTTGTGCCTAAGCTTAAAGACATTTGCATTTGAAAGTATTAATCTCTCTCTCTCTCTGTATACACATCCAATGTGTAAATGCTATGCATAAATATCACGTTATAGATTTATGCACATGTATGCATACTCATGAACCTTATTTGGGAGAAAATTAAGTCCATTATCACTTCTTGGAATCCCTGCTTGTCTTAATGAACATGGAGGATTTCAGTTAGATAATTAACTTGTCACAAAAATGGAGAATGTTCAAAATGAATGACTTTTAAAAATTGAAACAGCTAAAGAAAAACAAATAGATGACAAGTATATTTTGATTTTTAATGGATTAGGATTCTCCTATAATCACATTTTCATTGCTGCTGATTTAGAGCACATCACATAGGTGAACTTCCTGTCTCCAGTTATTTCTACTTCAGTGAGGTCAAGTGGTAGTCTGTTCAGGGAATAGAAGAAAGAGGCCTAAAATAGGAGTCCTCAACCAAGTCCTCTTCAACTAAGTGGAGATGACATGGCTCTGTTGGCTTATGAGACACAAAAACCAAAGGGCTACTGAGCATCAGAGGAAAGTGTGTGGCTCATACAACAGGCCATGTGGTTCCCGTTCTGCCAGTACTAACTCCGTCACCTTGGGTGACCTGTTCAATGTGTCATCATTGAGTTTGCTCAGTTGTGTGGTAGTGTTGCCATCTTCGAATGTTAGGCATTTTAGTTTACCTCTTTATGTCTCTGTTTCCTTTCTGTAAAATGCTGAAGAAGTAGATGTAGCACATAGGGCTGGGGGGACAGTACAAGTAAGCTTGGCATGGTGTACGTGGAAGTTACTTGGAGGGATGGTGTGTAATTTTGTTCTCCAATTTAGGAAAGTTAAATGAGTTTGGGTATCAGAGACTCAAACTTGGACAGCATGCTGAGAGGAGATGAATGGGACCAGAGCCTCCTTAGTAGACCCCAAGGCATCCTAGGATCGCCCTGGGAGGCCTGCTTTGCTATTTACAGCAGGCATCTGAGTACCCTGCAGAAATATTGGCGGTGTTGTCTACACAACTTAAAAAGCACTTAGAGGAATACAATTCCATTAGGCTCAGCATAATGGGCCCACTCAGGGCAGGCTTTGTAAATACACGCTAATGTCATCCTGACATGTTTACAGGCCGGGACATGCTTCACCTAGGTCAGGACCTTCAGATGGCTTTGCTAGCTCTCAGGACAAGACCTTACCTCCCACACCCAATATTCTCTTCTTATTACTGGAACATGAACAAATGGGACATGTCAGTAAACAAATTACTGTTCTGCAAGACTGTGAGATGGCCTTGAAGGTACATAGGTCAGACCAGCAGGAGACAATTGCCAGGGGGTTAAGAAAAACCATCATCCTACTTGGTAGCTTGTTACTTACAGGCCATTTTCATCATCTTCCGTTCAGAGGAAACCAGAACTACAGTCATACTTTTACAAAAGGAATTCCTCAGGGGTAACTGGTTGTAGGCCTTGTGCATTTGGTTGCTGTGGTTGTCCCTGAAATGTGCTTGCTGGAGTGTATGGTTCAAAGCTCTCCTGTGTACATCACTCATAGATGGCCCTACAGGAGGGTCTTATTGGTTTGCTTTCTCTGGTGCCCCTTACCACTTTGCAAGGTCTCTGGCATTGCTAATGGTAGAACATAATAGGTCTTACTGAGAGATAAATGCCCAGGAAGCATGTTTTAGGATTTCCTCCCTTTAATTCTATGAATGAATTATTGTGTGTGTGTGTGTGTGTGTGTGTGTGTGTATGTGTGTGTGTGTGTGTGTGTGTGTGTGTGTATGTGTGTGTGTGTGTGTGTGTGTGTTATCAGACCTCCAGGACAGAACAATTTTGATTCTATGCCTAGTTTTGTTTTGTTTTTTTTACTTTTATTTTATATGGTTGAGTGTTCTGGTGTTTTGAATAAGAAACCCACACACACACTTTGGTTCATTTCTTTGAATGCTTAGTCACCAGGGAGTGGCCATATTTGAAAGTATTAGGAGGTGTGGCCTTGTTGGAGGAAGTGTGTCCTGAGGGGTTGGTTGGCTTTGAAGTTTTATAAACTCACATCAGGCCCAGTCTCTCAGCCTGCAGATCAGGATGTAACTCTCAGAGACTTCTCTAGAGTTATGAATGCTGCCATGATCTCCATAATGGTGATGATTAACTAAATCTCTGAAACTATAAGAAAGTCCCCAATTAAATGCTTTCTTTTGTAAGAGTTGTCTTGGTCATGGTGTCTCTTCACAGTGACTAAGACAAGTGTTATGCCTATATGTTTGTCTGTGTATCACATGTGTGTCTGGTGCGTGAAGAAGCTAGAAGAGAGTATTAGATCCCTTGTCACAGAAGTCACGGACAGCTGTGAGCTGCTATGTGGGTGCTAGGAACATAACCTGGGTCCTCTGTAAAAGCAACAAGCTTTCTTAACCTCTGAGCCATCTTTCCAGCTCAAATGCCTACCTAATATTTTAAAGCTAGTAGATGCCTATAAATGGTTCATAATATCCAACTCTAGGATTATAGGGGTAAGGCAAATTTTACCAATGAAATGATTGGTATTCTTCCTGTTGCAATCTGTCAACAGAAAAGAACCAGGCTTATGAGGAGAAGGTAAGAATGGAAGGCAATCAAGAAGAAGCAAAGGGCATCTGTATACTCAGTCTGTAGCCTTGACCTTGAGCTTATACCTATCACTCCAATTTAGACATTGGTCTTTCCCATAGGATCATAGAATTATTTTCTAACAAGGATATGCCCACCTTCCCCAGGTTAGCAGAAACTGGCTTAGATAGTGCTGGTTAGTGAGTTTGTGGCAAGACCAAGATGGAGATATAAGGACGTCTACTTTTATATTTTGGTCTCTTTGTCTATGTGGCCTCTCTGAATGTAGTTGGTTTGGGTGTAGTCAACAGTTTATGTCCTGCCTAAGTCTGCAGTCTGGACAAATCTCTCCTGTCTGAGGTTCCACAGCTGCTCAGGAGCTAAAATATTTGACTTGGAGGCTTCACATTATAGTAACTGCTAAACCATTAACTCAAGCATATTACTATCTAGCTCTTAGGCTTCTATTAATCCGTGATTCTTATCTGTGTTTAGCCATGTGGCCTACTATCTTTTTGCACAGTCCAGGCATTCTCATCTTATTTCCTCTGCATCTGGCATTCTTCAGATTCAGAGGAATCTGCTGATTCTTCAACTGCATTCTGTTTCTCTGCCTTTCATCTTCCCAGAATGCCCCTAGTTCTGGTTACCCCACCTGTACTTCATGCCTGCCTACTGGCCAATCAGCATTTTACTAAGCTAATTCAAGTGAAAAACCTTTACAGTGTGCAAGAATATTATCCCACAACACTTTGGTGGATAAACGTCCCTGCCTCAATAGCAAACAAGCCCTATGGGTTTAACTGTGTGCTGGCCTACTGTGTGCTGGGCAACTGTGTGCTAGGGTACTGTGTACTAAACTACTGTATGCTAGCCTACTGTGTGCTTTCCCACTGGTTGCTGGCCTACTGTGTGTTGGGCTGCAAAATAGATGGCATCATCATTCCTTCCTCTTTAACTCACTGTACACTGTATCCAACTCATTCATACCAATGTCATATACCCTTAATGGCTCACACTACTCTCTAATGCCATCCAGAATCTGAGCCCCAAGCAGTCAGAATCCAATTTTATTTACTGACTTATTCCCAAGGCCTCTAAAAAGCCAGACAATGTATATGAAGAACCCTAGATACCCATTTCTGATTCTTGCTCCATTTCCCTGCCTCCCTGCCTCCCTGCCTCCCTGCCTCCCTGCCTCCATCCTCCCTGCCTCCCTCCTCCCTGCCTCCCTCCTCCCTCCTCCCCGCCTCCCTTCTCCCCTCCAGCTCTGTCTCAGGGTCCCCCATGAAGTCTGTGGCACTTGATCGTCTCCAGGAGACAAAGGAGGAGCTTGAGTCTCCCATGTGGAGTGCTCCATTGAGGCTGCTAAAGCACCTCATAGTAGTGCACATTGCTCTTTATGGCTCCAAGTCATGGCTCTAGGGGTAGTTAGCATCTCTGTGAATACTAACTATTCATCTGGATAAAATGGGACCAGTACTTAACAGGGACCAACAGACCCTAGATGGAATGTTGCTTCTCATGTGACCAGAGATACTTTCTACTTTCAACAGAGAGCATATGATGTCATCTCCTGCCTTGTCTCTGAGCAGCTTTGCCTTTGCACATGGCACAAGGCTCCACTGCCCACACTTTGTAAAATTTTCAAAAAAAAGAATTAGTTTTTTAAAATATGTGTATATGTGTATGTGTGTATATGTATGTGCGTGTATGTTTGTGTGTATATGTGTGTATATACATGTATGTGTGTGTATGTGTGTATGTATGTGTGTGTATGTGTATAGTATGTGTGTGTATGTGTATAGTATGTGTGTGTGTATGTGTGTGTGTGTTGCCCACAGAGGCCAGAAGAGCATGTTGGATCCCTGGAGGTTATGAGCTAGTCAGTGAGGACCCTGGAAACAAAATTCTGGTCCTTTTTAAGAGCAGCAAGTTCTCTTAATTGCTGAGCCATCTCTTCAGTCCCAGGAATGGTTATTTTTATTGTTGAGTTAGAAAATCCTTATTGGGAAAGGTAGTGGAAATGCATACAGTTACAGATAAGTGTAGCCAAGCACGATTTGAGCCAAGATACATGGTGGTCTCAGTACAAAAAGAGCCTTCATCACACCTCAGAACTGCCACTTCTAAACATGGTCACTACTCTGATTTCATCACCACAAATTTCTTTTGCCTTTTAAAACCTCACAAATGTCATTATATAAGATTTGTGGATATAGCTTCTAAATGATAAATATACATTATTTGTCTTTGCCTCCATCAGATGAAACCCATCATTTTATTTGGCATATTTATCAATGTACACTGGTTTGTTCTCAGTTTTATAATATTCTAATCTATCAGTACACCATAAGATTTTGTTCATTAGGCTGGTGCCAGGTTATTACCAGACTTAGGATTCTGAAAATGATGTTATTGTGAACATTTGCATGCACGTGATTGGGGGACTCCAGTATGTGTGCTTTTCTGTTGTGTATTCATGGATGGGGGAACTACTGGTTCATGGGGGAAGAATATGTTCAGCTTCATTAGATACTACAAAGTGGCTTTTAAAAGTTGCTGTGTAAATTTAGATTTCTAGAGTAGTGTGTGAGAACTCCTGCTGCTTCAATCAAGGCCAGCATTGAACATGCTCATTTTAAATCTATTTTAGTGATTCTGATGGGTATTTAACATGTGTTGTTTTGATTTTAATTTGCAATTCACAATAGATTTGTGTATGGTGACTAGTTTTGCATGCATGTCTTGTGAGGTATAGTTGATTGATGTTTTTCAATCTAGTATGTTTACTATATTTGATTATTAATTGTAATAGTTTGTCTGTGGGTGTTGGGGGTGCTGTTCATACACAATCCTCTCATCTGAAATAATAACACATCCGTTCTCCCTTTCAGTGCCTTTAGTTTTTTTCTTGTAGGAACCCTCACCTTTTGTTTGTTCGATTCCTGACTGAAGAAGTAAAAACATCAACATCCCCATTCCACATGACGCATGCTGTGGAGATTGCATAGATGCCTGCGCTGAGATTAAAGAACTTCTATTTCCTCCCTCCCTACCTTCCAGCTGTTTGCTCTCAACCATCTCAGGTAAAGTGTTACCAAAAGCCTTCCAATGTCAGCAGGTTTTGGTCCCTCTTTCCTTCCTGTTGATCTGAGAATTGTGTTGGGTAATTTTCAAATGCTAACCACTGTGTGGTAAAACATATCTATCCATGTTTTAACCTTTTATACATGAATGGGCATGTTATTCTTTTGCTAATATTTTTACATTTTTACCCACAGGGGAAATTATCACAATCATCTTTCCTTGTAATAATCTGTAGTTGGTCTTGGTAAGAAGTTCACATCGGTTTTTTGAATTTTGGCATTTTCTTTCCCTTCATTAGCTGTTTAAGCTCATGGTTCTTTGAAGTTAGTGGTTATTGTAGACATTTTGACACACTTTGGCTTATTATCATGGTACCTTGTCACCAGCAATGCTAAGGTTAAAAATACATTGACTTTATCCCCATCTGCTTTCCATCATCATTACCATGTGGTTAGTTTTACATACATCTTAACTCTGCAAGGAATTACTGTTAATGTCCATTTTTCTTTTCTTTTTTAAATTTTATTTACTTGAGTGCTCAGTCTTCCTATACACCTAAAGGCCAGAAGAGGGTACCAGATCTCAGTGTTGTAGAAAGTTTCCCGGCCCATTTGGGGCCGTAGGTTTGTGACCTTGGTGCGCGGTGGCTTGGAACCTGGTGCACGGCGGTTTTTTTCCCCCAAAGAAATGAATCACATGCTTATATCTTTTGTACTGTTTGACCCATATCTTAAGCACATTACTAGCTAGCTTTTTCATCTTAATTCAACCCATTTCTATTAATCTTCCTGCCACATGGCCCAGCCCGTAGCTCACTTGTTTCTTACATGCTTCTTCTTTGGGGGACAGATGGAGACTGACCCAACTCCACCCTTCTACCTGCCTGCCTGTGCTGATTCTCCACCTACTTCTACAGTGCTGTGCATAGGCCAAAATAGTGCTTTATTTACATCATACAAAGAACATTCCCACCACATCTCAGTACTGATGGTTGTGAGCCACCATGTGGTTGTTGGGAACTGAACTCAGGACCCCTGGAAGAGCTGTCAGTGCTCTTAACCACTGAGCCATCTCACCAGTCCTTTTTTGATTTAATTTATTACTTCCTGATTTTTTTTTTCTTGTTTCCAAACAGGAGCATTTTCTTTCCATTTACTGACCAGCTAGTGATTGGTGGATCAAAACTCTTCTCTGTTTAGCTGAAAATTTTCTGTCTTGATATATTTTAAAGATTTACACTTTTACTTTATATGTGTGAGTACCTGTATGTATGTATGGACATTATGTATACGCAGTGTCAATAGAGGCCAGAAGAGGAGAGAGCATCTTCTCCCCTAGGACTGGAATTACAGGCAGTTGTGGGCTGCCATGTGGGTGCTGTGAGGTGATCTTTGATTCTCTGCAGAAATAGCCAATGCTTTTAAATGCTGATTTCTGCAGTCTCCTGGCATCTCTGTTTTGTCTTCATATTGGAAGCTGTTGTCCCCGTACATGTCAATTCTTTTCTGCTATTGTCTTAAGGATGCTGTTCTGCTGTTTCCTGGGTTTCTCACTTTTCTACTCAAAACTTAGCTGTCAGGCTAGTGTCATTTCTTTGAAGGTAGTATTCTTTACATTTTTATTCATTTCTCACAATTCTAACTGACATATTTGCACACACAGAGGAGTACAGTGTGATAATTCAATACACAGAGACAATATGAAGGGATTAATCCAGGTAGCCACAGTTCCTATGGCCTTGAATTATTTATTATCTTATTGTGAAGCTGTAAACTCTTCTCTCTGGGTCTTTGTAAGAGTCATAGTGAATCACCAACACTGTGCTGTGCTGCAGAAGATGAGAACGTACTCCTCCTTTTCTGTTCTGGCTCCTCTTCACTCTGCTGGGCTGATCCAACTTTGATTCTATTACTTAGGCATGCAGTTCTTGAAACTGTGGGATGCCCTCTATTGCAGAGGTGCCTGACCATTTTCCGTGTGACTCAGCCACTGATGAGTGAGGTGGGAATGTCTTAAATCTCTTTCTACAGATGAGCCACACCTGTTCGTGGCGCATTGTGTTTCACTAATGCTTTTCTGTCTTTTCCACGCATTTTTGCTGTCTATGACTCAGTTTGCACATTTTATACTCATTGTCTTCCAGATATTGCTTTTTAATATATCTGATAGTCTATGACACCAATAGAATCCTTAATTTCAACTATTATAATTTTTAGTTCTAAAATTTCTATTTAATGTTTTGAAAAGAGGATATTACAGATCTCTGGTAGAATAATCATACCCCCTATATAAAAGAACTAATCATAATAATTTTGAAGTCTACATCTCATGATTCAAAAGACCGTTTGTGAATTTGCCTCTTTTTTTTTTTTTTTGTCATTTTGTTCTCTTATTTCTCAGTTGTACTATGTCTGAGGTTTTTTTTTTTTTTTTTTTTTTTTTTTTTTTTTTTTTTTTTTTTTTTTTTTTTTTTTTTTTTTTTTTTTTTTTTTTTTTTTTTTTTTTTAACTAAATACTGGACATTGGGTACAAAAGCTTTGGAGACTCAACATGGTTGAGCCTCCCCCCGCCCCAGGTATAGAATCTGATCATATTGGGAGCCTGGGTGAGGTAGGCTCAGTAAGGTTGGTCCCCCTTTCATCCATCACACTCCATGAGTAAGTACAGCTTCCTGACAGTCTAACCTGGAAGCCTAGGGTACGTATGTGGGCTCTTTAATTTCTGTTGTTCCTAGATTAGCCCATCAGGCCATTGAGAACTCTGTCAAGGCCTCTGCAGTTCTTAGTCAAACCTTTCAGGTCTTGTTTCCAGAAGTCCTCTGCTCTGTGCCTGCTCTCCCTCATGCTAGTCCTCAGGCTTTCCTGTGTTCTCTGCCAAGCAGCTCGGCTGCGGTGTGAGTTTTGGTGTTCCCCCAAGATTCATGCTGATCGTGAGTCCCCATACAACAGCCTCAGAAGGCAAATGGGCCATGAGAGTTCTACTTCTAGGGATGGGATTAGTCCCTTGAGATGGAGTTTACAGGAGTGAGCTATCGGGTTCTACCACATTGGAGATATAATGTTTGCTTCTTGTTTCCTTTTGTCTCTATTGCTATGGGAAGAAACCTAGAGACAGGCTCATCACCGAGAAAACAGTGGTCTTGAGACATTGATCTACTGGTACCTTGATCATGAACATGCCCTATAAATTACTCCATCTTGGGTACTATGTTAAATTCAGAAGAATAAATGGGTTTCAGAAGTTTAGAAATGTGCCAGGGCCAGCTCTGCAACCTGTGTCTCTCATTTCTATGAGGCTCCCTCAAGTCCCAGTGGCCCCTTTGTCTCTTGGCCACAGCTCTGTACTCAGTCTTTCAACCCTAGCTCATCATGAAGGCAAGCATCAGCAAACATCTCCGTTGGAAGTAGCACACAGGCCAGTGGCTCCCCACGGCCTCTCTCTGTGTGTTGGCATTCTTGTGTCCTGCTTTTCTTGGCTGCTTTCCAGGTCTTTCGAGTAAATGCTTCAGTGTTTTATCTGATTTTCTAGTTAGTTCTGGAACAGTGCCATCACCAGATAAAGCATATGTCAGGAGATTTATTTCTTAAAAGCCTGGTAACTAGCATATGGATCACACTTAACTGTGGGCATTAAGATATCTTTTGGTAAAGAAAGACAGTTCTTCTAAAGTTGATTTATAATGTCTTGGTTAATTCAACACTAAAGAAAACTGGATACTTCAGTCTTGAGTAGACAAACAATGGTCTTCTCTCTTTGACCATAGAATCTGTAGCCACACTTAGCATACTAAGGCAGAGGAACAAGGATGTTTAGAATATACTCACATATACAGAGGTGAGCATTTAGGGAAACAGATCATGAACCTTGAACTATATAGGAAGTGATGCTGTGTCTAATTTTGCATGTGGCTCTTATCTTTTTAGTGTGACATGTTGCACAATCAACATTGATGGTGTTTCTCTTTGGAGCTAAGTGATTTCAGCAAAATCCATGGGTAAAAGGTTCCGATTATTTTCAATTTGGGATGTAGGATGATCCCCAACAGACTCCCACCTGTGGTTTTGGAAATTCCTAGTTGTGATTCATGTTGTATCACAGGCTGAGAAGCTACTGAGATGCCCAATGCTGCTTTCCTGCCTTCGCCATGGTGTTGAAGAGCTGTCTTTGCAGAGACTCAGTAGCACGACTGTACAGTCAGCTGGGAAGGGAACGAAGCACCATGGATAGTGATTTGACATTGCCATCAACTGAAAATGAGATCCTAAAGACAACAAATGAACTTTCTCATAAGAAAGCATCTGAAGACCATCAGTCACGCTTAGAAGTGTCAAACTGGATACAACAGCATAGGACCCCTGAGCCCAGATGGCCTGAGCCATTCCTGGTGAGATGGGGAGTGGAAAGGGCACAAGGGGAGACTGTGTCATTCTCCTTGATGGCAGAGGTAAGAATGACAGAAAGGTTAAGTGTCTTTGGTCTCATATCTAAGTGCATAAAAAGTATCAGCAATAAAAGCCCTCTTCCCACATTTAGAGAGGATGCGAACCATGCTGAAGGCAAACTTCTCTGTCTTGTGTCTGTGCTGTGAACTAGTTTTCCCATCTCTCACTTTCCTTTCCCAATCCCATTCTTTTATTACTTGTTTCCAAATGGCTTCCAAACCAACCTCCTTCAGGAAGCAGGGTAAGTCCAGGGGCCCAGGCTTTGGGCATTGGAAGCTGTCTTAGGATTTCTATTGCTGTGAAGACAGCAGTTCTTATAAAGGAAAATATTTAATTGGGGCTGACTTATAGTTCAGAGGTTTAGTTCATTATTATTGTCACAGGTGACACGCAGGCAGACATGGTGTTGGAGAAGGAGCTCAGAGATCTACATCTTGACCCTCAGACAACAGGAAGTGAAGTGAGAATGTAATTAAGAGCCTATGTGACTACGCACATTCAAGCATAGAGCTTGGCCAGAAAAAGAGGGTCTCCGTGCAGGAGAAAATGTTTCTCATCAATGCAGAGAAAATATTTCTCCAACACCACTGCCCATTAGTACTGAACATGCTTGCAGTCAGCTTTCTCAAGGAGAAGAAAGGCTAGCCTTCATATTCCTCATATCTTGAGACATGCTTCTTGCTGTAGCCTCATTACATAAATACACTCATTTTTTTTTTAATCCATAGAGATGCAAAAGGACATTAGAGACCTGGAAGTAAAAATCACTGTTGTGACGATTCACCTAAAAGTTCTCAGAGTTCATATGCATTAAGCTTAACAAAAATAACAATTCTCGAATGGCATTACTTCAGGATGAAATGATAACAGAGACAATCATGCTCACCTTCCATTATCTATTGGCATGACTAGAACCTATGAGGTCACACGTGTGCACACACATACACACACGCATACATACACATACAAACCATACATGCATATACATACACATGCATAGCACACACACCACACACATATATATATACATACATACTACATATAGGTACACATACATCACAATACACATATACATACATACACACATACATATCACACACATACATATGCATATCACATATACTTACACACAAACACAACATACATACATACCAAAGAATACTG
This sequence comes from Sigmodon hispidus, assembly GCA_004025045.1. Lineage (NCBI taxonomy): Eukaryota > Metazoa > Chordata > Mammalia > Rodentia > Cricetidae > Sigmodon > Sigmodon hispidus. The sequence continues at coordinate 23,795 of PVIH01005200.1, forward strand.
AATGTTGATCACCAGTCTTTCTATCTTGAGCCCCATTTAACATACAATTCAACATGAGTGCTCTGTTTTTTAGCATGATCAGTGATTTATGCACCTGCAACATGTGGTAATAATTCCATAGTATAAATTCCTCATTTAGAAATATGTAACACTCTGGATTAAAAAATCACAGATATGACTCATTGATTATGCATATTATTAAGTGTTCTATTATGCATCTTTTTATTGTTAAGTGTGTCAGATAAAAATTACTCAAAACATTTATTTTAAAAAAATCACTTTTGTGTTATTCTTTGCAACTCCAACATTAAATCTAGAAATTTATTCTGCTGGTAAATTGGGTTATTAATAATATTGCCTATAGCCTTTAATCTGCTTTAGAATATCTTAGAAATCAGTGCCGATATTGTTAGTAATACATATTCATTTGTTCTGGTTAAAAGGTTTAAAAAATTAACTGCAGATGGTTTCATGTTTATGGATACACATACTTTACAAGAGTTAGTGAGCATTCGTTTGGAGGGGGGCTGCAATATGACAGGTAGATGAGAAGCAGAACAGGTGTGCAAATCTATGTCTCAATTCCCAGTGTTCCCCTTTCTTTGTTTCCTTATTGATCATTCAATCAGCAGCAGCACTCAATAACTCTGCATTGAACACTGGGAAACTTTGCCTTAAGACCAATCCATAACATGCTTCCTACCCCTGGAGTTGGACAGTGAGATGAAGTCATGAGGACATAAAGTGGGTAATATGGGGAACATGGTTAGTGTTGGAGAAACATGAGACTTAAGGAGACCATGGCCATCTAAGGAGGTCAGAAAAAGTGTCATGGTTTAGAGAACAGGTAGAGAGCAGGTAGGATCTGTAGAGGAAGCGAAAGCAAAATGGAATGTCAGACACTTACCTGGAAGAACAGGAGGAAGCAGAGGTCTGAGGATGAAGAATGTGGGTAATGGGATTATGATGGGATATGTCCTGTTGTGGAAGTCAGCATGTGGAGTGTGATAAGGGATAAACCCATCTGTACACAGTAGGACCATGATAAAGTAGCCACATAAACACATTTGCCTAACATGCAACAGGATGGCTACTGTGCTGGCTAGTCTTACATCAACCCTCACAAGATAAAGTCATCTGAAAGAAGGGAAGTTCAATTTAAAAAAAAATGCCTTTCTAAGATCAGGCTGTAGGCAAGCCTGTCGGGCATTTTCTTTAAGTAGTGATTGATGGAGGAGGACCCAGCCCATTTTGGGAGTTGCCATCATGGGTGGTCCTGGGTCCTATAAGAGAACAGGCTGAGCAAGCCGGTAAGCAGCTCCATCCACAGCTTCTGCATGAGCTCCTGCCTCCAGATTTTTGTCTTGTTTGAGTTCTTGTTGTGAACTTCTTTAATGATGAACAGTGATTTGGAAGCATAAGCCAAATAAACTCCCCTTTCCCCCAAGTTGTTTCTGGTCATGGTGTTTCATCACAGCTGTAGTAACTCTATGGAGGCCAGCTACAAAGAACACTTCCCTTTTGGAGCTGATCTTGGGAATGTGACCTGGGAGTGAGGGAAAATCTTTATAAAACATCTAAATGGTGATTTCTGGTGGATGCAGGCCATAGGATTGTGCTCACAGACCTTTTGGTGTCTGCTCAGATTGCTTGCATCTATTTATGTATTTATTTTTGTTGTGCTCGGGGGTAGAACTCAAGAAGAATGCTCTACCTCTGAGCTACATCTTCAGGCCTTACATTCTTATTAAAAATAGCACAACAGCAACAACAAAACCCAGGATTTTCTGTATGTACATAATTGTAATTAGCAGGGCAATAGATTTTTGAATCTTTTTCACATAAAAATACAGAGTTTTACCTGAGTGGAACAGGCATTTAATTCTAGCTCTAGGTAGGCAGGTGGAAGTCTGTGAGCTTGAGGCTAACCCAGTCTACAGAGCAAGTTTCAGGATAGCCAAGGCTATACAGAAAAACCCTGTCTTCAAAAAACAAACAAACAAACAAAAAACAAAACAAAATCCAAAAATCGAAAACAACAACAACCCCTCCCCAAACAAACAAAAACAACCCAGGTTTTCCTAGCTCTCACAGTGGATAAGCAGGATTTTTAATGGATACAGTCTCCCAGTGAGTCACCTTGAGAAGTAACCTCTTTAACATGTAGGTTGTCACTACAGATGATTCCACAAATGACATGAACTAGGTGTGACTTTTGTCTTCTAGCTTTTATTGACTTACTTGCTGAGTGCACATACACACTCTGGTTTGGTCATGGTACCAGAGTGGGAAACCTGTGCTACCTGTACCTGATTACAGCTCTTCATGGTTGTACAAGCTGAGGAGCCACCAGCAGAAAATGGGACAATGTGTTTGTTACAAACAAACAAACCTGCAGGGGAGAGGAATATGGAAGGGGTGAGAGCGAAAAGCAGTTGGTGGGTGACGGGCAAAGCAGGAGGGGGACAGTGGGCGACTGTAAAGGAGAGATGAGGAAGAGCAGTGTGGGGAGCCAGGGAAGTCCTGGCTGATGGGAAAAGTCCCCGTGGAAGTCTTTGATTTCTCCACACTGTTAGCTGAGTTTTCCCAAGGGCTAAGGGTTTCTGGAGGGCCAGGTCTCCTAGATCCTCTTACACACAGCTCTGGCTGCCAGCTGAGGTTTTGTCTCTTTCAAAGGCTCATTCCTTAAGCCCTCCAATGTTTTTCCTGGTTCTATCTGTGGGTGGTATCAATGGCCTTCCTGCTGAGCCAGTGGGGCACCCAGGTGAGGGTTCTTCTGAAGGCTTACTGCTTTTCCCAGGCTTCCCCTCTCCTTGCACCTTAGCTTTCAGCCTCTCCTGGTGTGGGTTAGTAGGAGGCCTTGACTTTGGAGAGGGGTCCCCCCCCCCCCGTGCCCTGTGTAAATACCCACAGATGAGAACTGTGGAGAGAACACACAGATATGGTTTTGCTATTATTCACATTGGAGTGAAGCTGCAAAGTCCAAGACTACAGAAAGCCCTTGTCTTCATTGGCTGAGAAAGGTTCAGTCACAGAACGTGCTCAGGTGCTGAGCACTGCCCCAACGTTTCACATGTTTTCTAGCCTTGGGTGGACAAGTCACTGTTTCATTAATACAAGTATAAGCTATCATGAAATGTCTGAGAGACCAAAGAAATATGGACTATGAGAAGTGTGTGTGCGTGCGTGTGTGTGCGTGCGTGCGTGCGTGTGTGTGTGTGTGTGTGTGTGTGTGTGTGTGTGTGTGTGTGTCCCTCCTAGAATGAGTTTGAGGGTCTGAGCAATGGCCTCTTCCTGGAAATCTCTTGCCCCTCCTGTGAAAACTACATTCTTATTTTCTGTCTTCACTAGAATGCTGTCAGCTCAAGGAAGCCTCATCCAGATGCCCAAATTCTTCTGTTCTCTCTACTATACTTGGTTCTCTTACCAACTTTATTTTTCCTTTAGAGTAGTTGCCTTTACAAGTGTTGTTTCCTTTCTGAGTCTCTTGCCCTCACAGCTCTGAGATGTAGAACTTCTGCTCCCGCTATTGTTATCTTGATGCCCACAGCGAAGCCTAGCATGGGCTGGTACAGTTGGCCCTCAGTGTCTTGGACTCTGTATCTGAGGCTTCAACCAATGTTCTATGAAAAATATTCAGGAAAAAAAATCACACCTGTAGTTTTTCTTTGTAATTATTCATGGGACAATACAGTGTAATTGCCATATCATTTTAATTGTATTAGGCATGACAAGTGATCCAGGGATGGTTTAGCATCCTAGGGGAGTATGTAGGTAGATTATATGCAAATTCCATGCTTCTAATGTAAAGTATCTGAACATCTACAGATATTGGTGTCAACAGGGTCCCTGGAGCCATCTCTCCTGAAGATGGAGGGACAATTGTGCTTAAGAAATATTTGTAGAACCAATGAATTAAAATAATTGATCTTTTGACTCCATACAGAAGAATAATTTCAGGAGCAATCATATTTAAAGTGGTATTCAGGCATCTAGGAGTCAAAACATAGACAGGGTATTGAACGAGGGTCATGTAAACTGTACTTAGCCTAGAGATTCTAATGTGCACCCACCCAACATCTTCCTTTCCTACGAGTAGCTATCTATCATCCTCATGTGTCTGGCTGAAAGAGCTTGTCTGAGGAGTGAAGCCACAGAGGTAGAAGTTCCAGGTTCTAAGAATGGGGCAGATGGTGATGGCTGAGCTGTCATTCACACTGGGACAGACATGGATAGAAACAGAAGTGTAGGAAGAGCTTTGTTCCTCTCTCTCTCTCTCTCTCTCTCTCTCTCTCTCTCTCTCTCTCTCTCTATTTTTCAGACGACAGCCATGTCATTCTTGTATCAGTGTAGTCTTTCCCTTGAAATTATCTGAGCTAGATGTTGGAAAGCGATAGACAATATTGACCTCCTTCACAAAGCATGGTGATCCTGGGCATCCACAGGAGCCTGGTGAAGTATGATGTCCAGATCTGGTGACAACATCTCTCACACACAAGCATCATTTGGAACATAAATAACGGTTAATGGCTCCTTCTCTTCCCTCCCTGCTTTATAGTCCATTCTTTTCCATTCACAGCTAGTATGCCCACAGGAAAAGAAGGAGCAGGTTATAGATTTTGTTCACAATTTTTCCCAAAGTAACTTGACATCAAGTCACATCTTTTGGTCTTTAGGACAAGGGGATCCCCTGAAAACATTCCTTCATTCCTAGGATGAGATATGAAGCCTGATTTAGGGGGCTCTGCATGTTTTGACAATCTTAAGTCCCTGGTGGGACATACTGCTTGTAACAATGGCAGTTTCTCCATCTGCCCTATATGTCAATTCATTCTAGGTATTCTGGGGGATCTGTTTACCCTGGGTATAACAGACTGTACTCTACTACCTTATGTTGAGTACAGCAAGGGATCAGTGTACTCTCTTCAGGCCCAGGGCTCAGGGGGCCTCCCAGGAGAAAGCAGCCTTCCATGCATATGCCTTGTGTCAGGTGGAAAAGAAGGACAGCTGTGTCAAGAGGAGCATCTGGTTTTTACCTCATCCCTAAACCAGCTAAAACCAAAGGTGGCACAGAGGAGACATGCGCGACAAATAAGAAAATGTTTGTTTTGTTTATTATGATTAGAGAGGGTACAGAGTTCAGTGACTGATCACCCCAAGTCTTTGTTGAACCTGCCACTGACAGAATACCCGGAGGAGAGTGTAAGACACATGATTTAGGCGCTGCTGTCACTCATCCTGGGTTAGTCATTTGTTATAAGAAGTTTCTGTCCTGGATTTTTTGGCCTCGCCTCGGTTTGGACCCACTCTCAGCCCTGCTGCTGCTTAGCCCCAAATAATCACACAAAGGCTTATATTAATTTCATGCTGATTGACCTATGGCTCAGACATATTGCTGGCTAGCTCTTCCATCTTAACTCAATCTATTTTTACTAATCAGTTTAGTCGTGTGACTTGGAATCTTTTTTCAGAGCAGCATGGTTTTCTCTGCATCTTTTGGCATCTCTGTCTTGCTTTCCTGTTCCCAGAGTTTTCTTAGTCTGGTAGCCCTGCATTCTGCCTAGTCAGCAGCATTTTATTAAGCCAGTAGAAGGGACAAATATTTACAATGTACCAGAACATAATCCCACTATGGTCATTCCCAACAGATCTGCCAGGATGGAACTCAAGAAAATGAGCAGAACCTGATCCAAGTTATATGTATTTGTGTGGCTGTGAGTACATGTGAGTACTGGTGTCAATAAATTCTAGAAGAAGTTGGGGTCCCCTGGAGCTGGAGTTAAGGTGATTATGAGTAGCTGATGTGGGTTCTTGGAATTGCACTCAGGTCATCGGCAAGAACAGCACATTACACTTGTCCATCTCTGTGGCTCTGACCCAAGTTCTTGTGTCTCATTATAAAGAATTACAACACTGATGCACAGTTAGAAATAATGGGGACAGTTTAAGAAAAAAGAAAGTACTCCCAAGAATGGGTCAGGGCTAGAGAGCTTGGGGAAGGTATTTGTTCAAATGGGGTGGGTCACTAGCAGTCCGATGCTACATATTTACACAGCTCTCACCTCTCTCATATTTGTACAGCAAGAACTTTACTTGCAGATGCTCTGTCTGGTATGTGAAGCTGGGTGTTTGGTGATATGTTGTATACTTAATGAAATTTATCTGGAATATCAGAGGACAGAGACATCTCTCTAGTCTTTTAAAAGTATTGTTAACTACAAGCTGTTTGGCTTATGGCTCAAGCCTATTACTTGATAACTTTTGATCTTAAAGTAACCCATAATTATATTCATGTTTATTCATGTGGCTTGATATTTTTTCCTCAGAGCAACATTCTCATCTTTTGTCCTCTGTGTCTTCAGGAATCTCTCTCTGACTCCACCCTCATTCATCTTCATCTCTATTTGAATTTCCAACCTGCCTCTAAGCTGCCTTACCATAGACCAAAACAGTTTATTATTAACCAATGATAATAAAACATACTCACAGTGTGCAGAAAGGCATCCCACATCAGAGGTGGTGAGGGGCTTCTCTGCTCATTCATCTCTTTCATCTTGATTTAGGTTTCCAGTCTCTATTCTCTTCTCTAGGAACATGTCTAGGTTTTACCTCAAGTTGTGAGGCAAAGGCAACCAAGACTGGGTCTTTGAAATATGCTTCAATTTTGGTTGCGATGGAGATGGGGAGGCAAGTTTTGGGGAATCAGATCCCTAATAATTTAGGCAGGAGATGTTACCAAACTGGGAATATAGTGACTCAGAGACTCCAACTGCATGGATATAATGTTCACACATTATTGTTGTGGCTGTGTGGTCCAATGCCTCTTTTTGATGCTATAGAATCCAGTCACACTAGTGACTGAATGATAGCTGGGGAATAAGAAAGACTGAATTCCTGAAAGTGGCCCATGGCATCACTGGGAATTCTGAAAGACTCCTGTTTATCTTTTTGTATATCACTTTGGGCCCTGATGTTGAAGGCCTGGTAGCTTTTGCTCAGAGCACTTTGCTGTGTGTGACGCGTTCTTAATTAATGCTAAAGATGACAAGCATCTACTCAGTGGCCCCCCTTCTGCTTTTCTCTTTCTGGAAGCTTTGTGCTTATCTGATTTCCTCTGTGGTTCGATTTGGAAATGTTTTGGAAATACATCATGGGAGGACTGTGATTTATAATATTTTAAAGTTAGATTCCAGTTAATTGAAAATATTAATGTTTTCTCAGCTGGACAAGATGTTGCATATTTGCTTTTATGTATTTGTTTTAGTTTTTAGTCATAAAATTTAACCCAGCTGAGTAGGTTTTATTTGACTCTAAGTTGCAGAAGGATAGAGCAAAGTGAGACCTTAGGCTTGTGGTTTCAGGTTGGGCTGCAACCAGCTCCCATCCTGCCCCCATACATGCAAATGGCTCCCATCCTGCCCCCATACATGCAAATGGCTCTCATTCTGTCCCCCCCATGCCCTCCAGTCGGTGGGAGGGCAGGAGCTCTTTGACTTACAGTGGACTCGGGTCCCCACAAATCCATCCTAAGTAGAAAGTAAAGTCACTTGCCTCCCATGTATCACAGCTTAGCTGCTATGTTCAGATCCAACTCTGTCTTTAACCCTGTGATCAGTGTTGACTGGGAGCTAAGGCTCCACCTCTACCCAGTGTCACAGAAGAGTACAGTGCTGTTTCACATCCTGAGGCCAAGGAAAGAATGAGAGCCAGAATTCCAAGAGCACTGTTTACTGACATGCCGTGGCATAGTTATAAAGAATTGAATGTTACAGACTCAGATGCTATCTGAGTTCTTATCATCCTTCTGTTTCACCTAACACCTTTGTGACTATTAGGTAACTAGTCACATTTTTGGAATGTACAGACAGACCCCCAGCTTCAGCCAACCCCAAACCTAAAAATGTCATGATATAACACTTGAGGCCTATAGCAGAGAGTTTGCTCCTTTGCTATCACCTACCTACTTGCTTACCTACTTAATACTTTCACTTATATATCTTTAAATGTCTTTACTTATAGCTTTATTTGTTCCATTATTATAAAACTTCAATACAATTGTTATCACGTAGGAACATGACAGTTGGATAACCTGAAACTCTGTTCCAGGGCCATGGTCATTTATATTTGGCTCCAGAATAAACCAGTTATTCTTTGCTTTAGACCAGAGCTCTGTTTTGTGTTGTACTGTCTGTGTGCACAGTGAGAAACTGTAACAATACATCAAGGCTTGATGCTTAATGGCTGCTTACATTTCTTTCTCTTGATGGTGGCTTTAGTACATCAAAGACACAGCTACTCTAATGTGGAGAGCATCTCACAGTGACTACGTCCTGTAGCTTTCTATCCAACCCTTTTCTATCAGTACAGTTTTGATTAAGGCAGACATACAAGCCAGAGAGACAGAGCGTTCCAGATAGGTAAGTCACTGACTGGGGACTCACTGGGGACTCATATGCTCATATATTACCCAGTACTTCCTCTGACCTGATACGTTGTAGTTCAGTGACAATATCTGCCTCATTCCCAGAGAATTTCATTCATTGCTCACCAGTGGGTAACTGCTGCTTACACAGAATGCTGCCCAGTGCCTCTAGACAACCTTTTGATAACCATTGAATATTACTCACTGTGTGTGGAAAGATACAGAATTTTAGAAGGTATATAAAATCAGTAGATTTTTTTTTGGGGGGGGGGGGATGAAAAGAACAACTGGGCAGAGCTTTCGTCTAGAGCAAGTGTCGTCTTCTGATGACTAGGAAGGAACTGGTGAGTGGGAAGACTGGGATTAAGGCTTTCAGGGCAGCTCGGAATCGGTTGGATTCTAATTGCTTAAACCCCAAACAGAATTTATTACATGCTCTGCCTGACCTTCAGTTGGGTACAAATTGAAATGGCAGAATTGATCTCCTCCTTAATTTATGACATTATGATGGACAACAAACCTTTGTTCCCTGTCTGTAGGAGAAACTGTCCCTTGAGAAGCATTTCATATTCTGGGACAATTCTCTTGAACATGAGCTTTTTCAGAAGTCTAGTGTTTCTAGAGGGAAATATAATTTTTAATTTTTGCAGGGCAAAAGCACACCTTGTGATTGACAGTGGTCATGGAGAGGCCGTGAGCTTTAGGGAGAAAGCGAACGGACGGACTTCTTCAGGTTGGCTTCAGAGTCCCAGACTAGTAAGAAGAGCAAAGCTGTTATGTGGAAAATGCTGAAGCTGGTGGCACTTCCGGAGTGGCCTCATGCTCAGAAGCAGCCCTGTTAAAGTACAAACTAAAAATGTGGTTAGTTATTTCTGTGTTAGGTGTTTTCTACCTAGAGGGATGATCTGAGGAGGAGTTGATTTACTGAACACACCTGTGCCAGGAAGCACATTGGGAAGTCATGTGACATGGAAGCCATCATACATACCATTGTTAGCACTGCATATGTAGGCAGAGTTGGTCTTTGTAGCATATGTGGAGGTCTAGAATGTGCTCTCAGGGAGCTGCTGTCTGCAGAGATGGCTTGCTACCTTAGGCTCTGCTTTTCTCACTGGTTTAGGATCCAACCAGATCTGGGATGTATTTTGTCTAGAAAGATTCCAGGATCTAGGCTTTTAGGTCTCGTTTGTCATGTAATAATATGTACTTAGCCACATCAATCAGTTATTCCCATCAAGTAAATGAGAAATAAACAGGTCCAAGTAATGTTTGCATTGCATTCTTTGACCCCCCCAAATCTAATTCTATTTTAGGCTTTATGGTACTGGGGGAGGGAAGCCAGTCAAGAGCAGAGGGAAGCAAGAAGAAGGGACTTATGTCCTGGTGACATCATGTCTGTTGAATGGGTTTTCAAAGATAATCCAGGCCAAAGTTAATATTCAGTGTCAACACTGAAATCGACATTGTGGAGAAATTCTGCTCATAGTGAAAAAGGATTGGCTGTGAATGTGTAAATCCACACAACTCTTCTCATTGAATGCAGCTCCACAGGCAGCCTGGTCTTCCAAATCAGTCACAGGGAAATGTGTTCCACTTCTTTCTGAAAGGATTAATGCAAAGAAGTTGAAGTGAGGTGACAAGTCTACCCCTAGTTCATCCTGGCCTGGTCTGGCTGGCCCTCCTTTTGTTTTTGTGGGGAATTTTGTGTTATTGAAGTGTTAAATAAGACATTCTTATACTAACAAAGCTTCCCTTATTAATGGCTAAAACCCTAACAAAACACAGTAAAACAGCTTCCTCAGAGGAGTTTCTGTCTATCATTGGTAGGAGGCAAGCTGTATATATGCCAGTGCTTCTGTTTACCATGTGACCTTTTGAACCTGGGCTGCATGCCCTTGACCTGAGATTGTCCCTGGAAGGGTCTGCCACCCTTTCAGCCTGAACTGGCCATGCTCAGGAATGTTTCACCTGCATATGCTTAAGGATGTGCCCACTCCTGAAGTTCCTTCCACCATGACTATATTAGGGTTCTCTGAATAAGTTCCCATTTTTCTTTTGTTTGTGAAGGGCACATTTGTGCCGAGTGATTAATTTCTGAGATTGGAGAAGTTCATCTCTTACTCAGGAGAAGCCTTCCTTCTATGTTCTGGTATTTTCATTCTAGCAACTCAATTGCAATAAGAACACATCTGTATATTGCTACAGATGTAGGTATGTTCTGTTTAATTGCCCTGGTAGACAGAATAATGATTCTCAGAGGTATCTGAATTCAATCACAGGAACATACTGATTTAAATGGCCATGGAGAATTAATTAAGATTCTACTCAGCTAACCTTGAACTAAGGCATTATCCTGGCTTGTCTGAGTTGGCCAGTGCAATTTCAAGGGTCCTTTGGTTAGAATGAAAAATGTCCCCAGAGGCTCATGCAAAAACTTTTAACATAGGACCTTGTTAAAAATTTGGTCTCCAAGGCTGGAGAGACGATGGCTCAGTGATTAAGAGCACTGACGGTTTTCCAGATGACATGGGTTCAATTCCCAGTACCTACATGGCAGCTCACAACTGTCTGTAATTCCAGGCCCAGAGGCCCTGACACCCTCACACAGATACACATGTAGGCAAAATACCAATGCACATGAAACAAGATAAATACATTTAGTAAACACTCTTACATTAAAACAAACAAACAAAGAAAGAACCTTGGTCCCCAGTCAGTGGTAATATTTGGGTGAGTTTATGGAACTATTTAGCACAGGAGCTAAAGAAAGCTTTAAATTGTTAAAAGTGTTAAAGAAAGCTAATCACTGGCTGTGGTGGTTTGAATATAATTGGTTTTCACAGTGACTATTAGGAGGTGTGACCTTATTGGAGTAGATGTGGCATTGTTGGAGAAAGTGTGTCACATTTCATTTTCTGTTGCCTTCAGATCAAGATGTAGAACTCTCAGGTCCTTCTCCAGCATCATGTCTGCTTGCATGCTGCTCTGCTTTATACCATGAGGAAAATGGACACAATCTCTGAAATTGTAAAGCACTCCATTATATGTTTAAGAGTTGCTCTGGTCATGGTATCTCTTCACAGCAATGAGACCTTAACTGAGACCCTGGGGTGCGCTTTGAGAGTTTACAGCTGTGTTGTTTCTTGTGTGCGGCTGAAATTCGCTGTTTTAGTCACCTGTTACCATGCTTCCCTGCCTTGGAACCATAAGCCATGATAAAATCTTCTACTGTAAGTTGCTTTTGGTCATGGTGTTTTATCACTGCCAAGGAATAGTAACCAATACAGACCCTTCAAAGCAGAAAGGAAAGGAAACAGAAAAGAACAGAGTTCTGCTATGAGAAATTACACCCCCTGCTGATGGAGACAGATGAAGAGAGCTGAGCTATGAACAAAACTCTTTGGCCAGCCTTTAGGAGATAGAACAAGCCTGAAGTGGATGTCCTCCTATGGTCTGCAGGGAAGAATGCAGCAGACACCTGGGTTTTATTCAGTGAGATCCTCATCAAACTGCTGGACTTGGAACTGCAACAGACCAGGTTTGTTCCAAAATGTAAGGCAGTAGAAAGGTCATTTGCTTCAACAACTTTAAAGAAATGAATGGAGTTATTTTATTTCAAGTTCCATGGGGCCTTCCTTGTCTTTGGGTGACTGGGCCTATAATCTTGTGTACTGTGGTTGAAGGACCCTGGGTTGTAAGGCTTGACCCAGGCATTCAGTTCAGGTATTCAGCAGAGCACCCCCCATGAGAACAAGGAACTAAAAGTCTAAAAGTCTGTCCCAGGAAACAGAGTGACCCAGCCCAGATAGCCATAATCAACTCAGATAGGACATAATGGTCTGATCAAATCTGTGATTAAAAAACCAGAAGTTCCAAGCAGAATAGTGGTGACCAACACACGGTTGTAAAAGCCCCCTAACCAGCTGGTCTTAAGGCAACCCCATGACTACTGTGAGCAACCTTATGACTTTGAAGTTTGACTTTTAAAGTGACCAATCATGTGTTGCCCCAGTTGCTATGGTGATTTTATGGTCTTAGCCTTTAAAAAAGATATGAGATTGCTCCTCCCTTGCTACTCCCTTGCTCTGGAGGCAGGGAGGTAGCCCACCTGTACAGATGAAATAAACCTCATGCTTTTCTGCATCAATGGCCTGGAGTCTGGGCTTCCCGAGGATAGTACCCTGAGTCTGGGGTCTATCATGGTGACTACCAACTGTTGAGTTTCTATTCCTGCTCAAGGTGCACCCACAGAGGGTAGACTATGGGCTACACATTGAGACTGTGACATAAGGACCATCACTATCCCTGTTATACAGGAAGAAAAGGGCCTCATATATGCTCTTGGTGGGCTTGTGACCAAGGTATACATATTTCAAAGGTAGGTTTGTAGCATCTATGTTATACCACTTCCTATTTTGCCATGCAGGATGTACCTCTTTTGTCTATGAGAAAGTTTAGAACTAGAGTCTATCAATAAGTGTGACAAAGACCAGATATTTGTCCTTTGGGATCATAAGGCCTCTTAACAAATTCTGTGCTTGCTGAGAAAATACCAGTGCTTCCCATTGTGAGTGGTTAGTTGTCCAGCTGCATGTTGTTGAAGGGCTGGGGAGTTAGTGGGATGGGAGAAGGAGGGACACAGGATGTGAGATACAAGCCCTAGAAGCCCAGAAGTGATGGGGCTCATAGTTTCTTGTACTGTCACCTATTTTTTAAGAAGATTTATTATGTATACAGTATACAGAAGAGGGTACCAGATATCATCATAGATGGTTATGAGCCACATGTGATTGAACACAGGACCATGTGGATGCTGGGAATTGAATTCAGGACCTATGGAAGAACAGTCAGTGTTCTTAACCTCTAAGCCAATCTCCAGCCCTAGTATCACCTATTTTAACTTATTAGTTAGGCACTGAAGGTTGAACACAGGTCCTTGCGATGCTAGGCAAGTGCTCTAACACCAGCCTGCATCCCTGGCCCCATGAGTTGTTTAATAAGGACTCTGTCTTTGTTTCCTAGCACCAGATGAGAATATTGTCCAATATCTATGCAGTTTGTTGCTATAAAACCAGAAAGACAGCATAAAAGCTTAGTTCCCACAACTGGGACTCTCCCACTTCTCAGGACCATGGACATAAGAACCCTGGAAGCCATTTGCTTTTACTTGATCTCCTAATTAAAAGAAAAAAGAAAAGAAAAACCAAATCACTGCATTGAAATTAGCCAAACAAATGGCTGTTCTTGATGAGAGACCAGTGCTGTTTTCTCTTGGTTTCTCTTTAAGGCCATAAATCAGAAGTTTCAGTCATGCTTCCCATAGTCAGTCCATTGTCCAGAGACAGGAAAAAATCACTACTGGCCTTAGTTCTTCCTTCACCTCTGCCCCACCATAGCAATCATGTTGGGACATCTGGGCTCTCCTGCTTTGTGAATGAGTGTGTGGGAGAAGGGAAATGTGTGCTTCGTGGTCTTGGGTCATTTAATGTTTATTTTCCAGCATGCTGAAATCTTTTAGGTTGTGGTTACATGAATTTCTGTTGGTTACTACAAGATGCTTCTGGAAAACAGGCCTTCATCTTCTGACAGGTTTTAAGGTTGGAAGTCTGAAGTTAGGTTCCAGGTGTAGGGTCTTAGTGCAAGCCATTGTCTTAGCCTACACAAATATATGAATAGTTTCTCTCTCTAGTCACTCATGCTTTGATACAATCCAAACAAATTAAAATTCATCTCAATTACTTAGATAATGTATCCTCTTTAGTGGAGACTGGTCTATGTTGCATAAAAGATGAGACCATTAGAAGGCTTCTCTGGTAGCTGAATATAAAATCAGAAGTGTGTACTATAAGAGTGATATAAATAATATATTGTTTATGGGTCTTCTATCCCAAAGGGTTTTAAAAAGATTTTTTTACCAACTTTACCCATAATATTTGTGCATAAGTAATACCTATATGCATTAACCTTGCTGATTACCTCCTTCCACTCAGCCTTAGTGCTGTTACTGGCATACTCCATACTTTAGGTCTTACATGGTCTGATATTATTAAGCACAGGGGTTTCCCAGGTATTTTGGCCTATGAATTTCTAGAAACAGGATGGCTGAACTTTGCATCCCATATTTAAGAATGTGTACATATATAATATGTACTATAAAATACCAAACAGAATAGAAGTAGAAAAATCAAAGTTGGTGATTAAAAAACACAAAAAACTGGAAATTATTACTTTAAGGTAATTTCAGACGTTCACTATCTAATATCTTAAGACACAACAAACATCTATAGGCAAATATAGTATATATAGATCTTACAGTGATTTTGTTTTTTAAACACTGTCCTGAATAATTATATCATCCTTTTTCTCAGAAGTAATTTTTCTTAAAAACTACAAATTGTGGGAAATTATAAATATATATAAAAGAATAATATTGTGGCAAAGCTCTATTCATCACACATTGTCAATGATTCTCAATGTTTCATGTCTAATTAGATCATCATTTATTTTATAATATGAATGATTCTGAACACTTTAAATTTGATCAAGTCTTTATTTTTCCATGATATTATGAGCAATGAAGGGTTCACAGTGAAAGAGAAATTTAAACTTTAACATTTTCTTTTTGTTTATTTTGCTTACATTTTAATATTATGCTTAGCACACTATTTCAAAAGGGAGTGTCTTGTTTCTAGGGTCTTATGCATTTGAGGCAAATGTTATACATTGAACTGTACCCCTGGACCCAAGATGTTGTGTCTACTAACCTTCCTGGGCTACATAACAAAATGCTTCACAGTATGGAGGCCCTCAAGGTAGAAATCCATTTCTGGACAGTGCTTGAAGCTGGCCAGTCTAAGACCACATGCCAGTGTGTGATGTAGGATGGCTTTCTGTCTGCTGTGAATTATCGTTGGATAATAAAGGAACTGTGTTGGCCTATGGGAAGACATCTTAGAATCTGGCAGGACGTCTGAACATAGATAAAAAAGAAGGAGGGAGGAGGCAGAGAGTGATGTTGTGACTCAGTTGCCACTGAGAGAGGAAGATGTAAAGGAACTCAGGTAAGCTGCAAGACATAGATTAATAGAAATGGGTTAAGATGTGAGAGCTAGCTAGCAATAAGCCTGAGTCACAGGACAAACAGTTTGTAATTAATATAAACATTTGTGTGATTATTTGGGACCAAGTAGCTGAGGGCAGTTTATTTGGAACTGCTGGTCCAGATCTTGGGGCCAGAAACTTCTTACTACAAGTGTGGTTGGTATCTATTGAAAGTTTTCTTCCTATCTGTATAAGCAGTCTTCCTTCAGGTGCACACACAGTATTTTTGGTTCAGAAAGAAAAACTACAGCTCTCTAGAAGGACGCTGAATCCTCCAGAGAAGGACCACGTTCTTACAGCATCATCTAATGCACTGTATAGTTGACTCTCTAAGGACCCCAGTATGTGATTATGGGATTTGGTCTAGCCATAATACTGATTTAGTTTTGAGCAGCTTGTCTACATAATCCTAGATAAATACTAGACATTAAAATTTTCTTGACTGCTTACAGTAAGTTGAGACTGAATCATGGAAAGAGCCGCTGCCTGAGAAGATCCTTATTCCTGCTCAGGTCTGCCCCCAGACACCTGTCTGGGACACATGGCTTGAGTGAGGAGTCCAATGTCAGGAAATAAGTAGCTATTAGGATACCTGAGTTTTTGAGAGAAAGGCATGAGACACCAGATAGGGCATAGCATGTCCTTCTATGGCTTTCCTGGTCACCACTCTTCTATGTCACCACATTTCAAGACATTCATGGAAAACAGCATCTGGTTGATGATTGAGTCTTTTGGACAGTACCTACTTTAAGCAGGGAAAAATGATCTAATCATTAAGCATGCATTGAAAAATATAACCTTTATCTTACTTGAAAGTAAAAGGTCATAGCTTTTGGCTTTCTGTCAAATTAAAGATGTGTAGTCAGGGAGTCTGAACACAATGATACCAGTATGGGGTGAACACTCAACCAAGCATGCATTTGTCCTTTAAATATTCTTTGAATAGGGTCTGTGTGCCCCACATGTCTCTTGTTGCTTAGAGAATGGCAGGGAAATGAATGTGGAGTGTACGTACCAGCACAGGGAGAAATGAAGACTTGGGTGGAGTGGCATTCAGTCTCAACAGAGGGCTGTGGTATGGGAAATATGGGGGAAGATGTTAGGGAGGAGCGGACTGGCAGGGGATGGGGCACTCTAGTCACAGTGGTCAAAGTAGACCTCTTCTTGATTAACTGTGCAAATATGAAAGTCAACTCGAGTGTTCTGATCTCAGGGGGAGAGACTGAAGACAGGATGTAACTGGACATTAACTTGGGAGCCGGTATATGCTGAGTGGGAGGGGAGAGAACTGGAGGGGAGAGAGTGAAACGGGAAGAAGAGGGAGGGGAAGGGAGGGGAGAGGGAGGCAGAGGAAAAAGGAAAGGAGGGGAGAGGAATGGGATGGGAGGGTGGAGATGGGAAGGACAGGGATAGAGGTGAGGGGGGGAGAGAGACAGAGACCGCCAGAACCCAGACAGAATAAGGCCCTAGTGTTCCAGTAAGTCTTTAGCCTTTGGTGGTCTAAGTGGAATGCGAATCCTTGGCAGAATTTTGAGGGGAGGCAGTGTCTGTGAGTTCAGCTAAGCCTAAGTAGTCTGTGAAACTGCAAGATCCCAGAAGTGTGCACAAGGACACCAGACAGGTGATACAGGATGAGGACCTGCTCCTAGATGGCGGTCCACCAACAGTACTAGACATGATTACATCTGAGGTCGATTTTAGGAGCAGTGACATTTTTGTGCTTTGAAGAATTCAAGAAGAAAAATGAGTAACAAGATCAAGGCTTTTTATTGCTAGTTTCTTGTGAGAGTAGTGTTTGTACCCGCTGAGATCCACAGGCTGCTGGTGAAACAGGTTTGGTGGGGAGGGTTCAGAGTTCAGATTTGGACTTACTGCACTTGAGATATCCATCAGTCAACAAAGATACTGGGGAGGGTGCTGCGAGTTTGAGTCTGAAAATATAAGGGCTGAGCTGGAAATATAAACTTGGGACTCATTAGTAGAAAGCCTACCTATTATGAACCAGGAGTCTTCTTAGGTAGGGTTGGGAGTGGAGAAAATGAACTCAAGAGCGGGGACTCAGACTTGGTGGGTCAACACTCCCTGACCTTCATGGCTGTGACTGACTCTGTCACCAAACCTGAGGCTGGGATTAAAGGCCTGGGTCCCAGCACTTGGGAGGCAGAGATCCTCTGGACCTCTGTGAGGAGGCTGAATAGAGACAGGCAGTGGTATCACACACCTTTAATCCTAGCTCTAGGAAAGCTGAACCAGGAAGTAAAATAGTTGGGGGGAGAGTATAAGCAGTTCTCCCCTTTTTGCCTGTTCACTTGGTGGGTCTGAGGGCTCGTGGAGATAGAACTTACCCCACTCTGCCTGAGGAGTTGGCTAGGTGGGAACTGGCTGTGATTTGTTCCCTGTCTCTCTGATATTTCAGCCTTTTCCCAATATCTGGCTCTGGATTTATTTTACTACTAAATAGAACTTGTGCAAAACTCAGAGGCCTTTTGTGGGTTTCCAGAGCTCACCTTCTTACCCTGGTTCTGTGTGCATAAATCATCATCCTGTGAAAATAAAGTTCACACTTAACTCAGACCATGTTGATCCTCACTTCTAGGCTCAATGAATATTGACATCTTATAATAGGGAGACCAGTTTATGTATATTTAAACCAGATTTCCTCCATTTTTTTTAGTTTTTAATTTCAATTTTTCTTTACTTTTTTCTTTATTTTTTAAGGATTAAACATAAATGGTAAATTCTTAACCAAATTAAACAAAAAAGAGGGAAGTACTACTTCAATAAAACTAGAAATTGAAACACAAACATTCTTTTTTTATTTTGTATTTATCAAGAAAAACAGTAAATTGAATTTAAAATGCTGATAAGTTAGCAATAACTATAAAGAAAATAAAAATCATAAGCATGACTTATCAAGGGTGATAATGCAAATAATTTGCTACACATATATTTACTTTGTGTTCAGTTTTCCCTCTGGATTTTTTTTTCCATCCCTGTATATCCCCATTCAAGGTCCCTTCCCCCTCCCGCCACATCAGGTCATTTTTTCTTCTCCACAACTCCCCATCCCCTCCCTGGGCAGGCTGCAGACAGTCCCATGGTCCCACTGACCCAATAATGCTTAGTTCAGTCTCCACTCCTGGCAAATCCAGTTTTGTCCCCCCTCCCTCAAGAGTGAGTCAGGTGTTCCTCTAGGTGGAGTGGGATCCGAAGGGTCAGTCCAGGGTGTTTCTGATCCCAAGCTGTTTAGTGGTTGGAAACACAAATATTCTAACAGATACGAATGAAATTCCCAAAAATCCTAAGGACATACATTGTAAATTTGTTTCGATAAATTGAAGATTCTAAAAAAAAAAAAACTGGTGAGTTTTTAGATAGCAAAATTAAACCTAAACTCAATGAATGATTTTAACAAATGCATACTTTGTAACCTTGAAATACTTAAAATACTAATTAAATACTCCATACTAAAAATAAAAAACAGCAATAACAAAAACCAACACAGGAAAATAGGAACTTACTACCGAATTCTACTATAACTTAAAGAACTATGACAAATACATATTATTCCATAAAACTTAAAAAAAATAAACCAAGCTTTTAAAAGTTACAAAGCCAGTGAAACCCTGATTTTAATCATAGTATTTCTTTTTCCTATTTTTTTTAGCTTTTATCATATATATATTTATTATTTGGTGTTTTTACAACATACACCCCATCAAACTCATGTATCAGACCTCTCAGTATCATGCCCACTCTTAAAATCTCCCCATTTACAAAACTACCTATTCATGCTGCTCATTTGCTTACTGGAGCATAATTAATCATCCTGTGGCCAGACCCTTAAAGAAAAACAAGTCTTTCCTTGCCCATCCCTCTTTCAGAAGCCATCAATGCAGAAGTGAGGCATTGTGACACTTGGCTTGAGTTCTTGTATACAATGACATCTCTCTCTTTATATGTATATATATATATATGTATGTATGTACATATATACATATATATGTATATTTAAAGTCCACTAATGAGTTAGTACATCCCTTGCTTCTTTTTCTGGAATTGTGATACCTTGCTCAGGTGTATATTCTCCATATCCATCCAGAGTATCATTTTTTTCTTACTGCTGAGTAGTACTGCATTGTGTAGATGTACCACAGCTTGTTAATCCATTCCTCAGTTGAGGAGTATCTAGGTTGTTTCTAGGTTCTTGCTATTACCAATAATACTGCTATGAACATAATTGAGCTAATACTTATAGGGTGTGATGTGCATTTTTAGGGATATGCCTAAGAGTAGTATTGCTGGGTCCTTGGGGAGATTGATTCCCAGTTTTCTGAGAAACCACTATACTGCATTCCAAAGTGGTTGAACAAGTTTACACTTCCACCAACAATGGAGGAATGTTCCCCTTGCTCTGCATCCTCTCCAGCATAGGCTGTCATCTGTTTTTAATCTTGGCCATTCTGACAGGTGTAAGGTGGTATCTCAAAGTTGCTTTGATTTGCATTTCTCTAGTGGCTAAAGATGTTGAACACTTTTTCATGTGCCTTTCACCCATTTTTAATTCTTCTGCTGAGAAGTCCCTTTTTAATTCTGAACCCCATTTTTAATTGGGTTTTTAAGGGTTTGGGGCTTTAGTGTTTTGAGTTCCCTATATATTTTAGAGATCAATCCTCTGTCACTTGTAGGGTTAGTAAAAATCTTTTCCCATTCTGTAGGCTGTTGATTTGTCTTATTGACTGTATCCTTGGCCTTATAGAAGCTTCTCAGTTTCAGGAGGTCCCACTTATTGATTGTTGTTCTTAGTGTTTGTGCTACTGGTGTTATATTTAGGAAGTGGTTACCAGTGCCAATTTGTTGGAGGATATTTCCTACTTTCTTTTCTATCAAGTTCAGTGTAGCTGGGTTTATTTTGAGGTGTTTGATCCACTTAGATTTAAGTTTTGTGCAAGGTGATAGGTTTGGATCTATTTTCATTTTTCTACACATGCCATCCAGTTACGCCAACACCATTTGTTGAAGATGCCATCTTTTTTCCATTGAATATATTTGGCCTCTTTGTCAAAAATAAAGTGTTCATACATGTGTGGGTTAATGTCTGGGTCTTCAATTCGATTCTATTGATATACAAATCTGTTTTTATGCCAGTACCAAGCTGTTTTTTATTACTGTGGTCTGTAGCATAATTTGAAGTTGGGGATGGTGATGCCTCCTGAGGTTCTTTTGTTGAGTAAAATTGTTTTGGCAATCCTGGCTTTCCTGTTATTCCAAATAAAATTGAGTATTGTTCTTTCAAGGTCTTTAAAACATTGTGTTGAGATTTTGATGGGAAGTGCGTTGAATCTGTACATTGCTTTTGGTAGAATTGCCATTTTCACTATGTTGATTCTATCTATCCAGGAACATGGGAGATCTTTCCATTTTCTTATATCCTCTTCAATTTCTTCAGTGATTTAAAGTTTTTGTCAAATAGATCTGTTACTTCTTTGGTTATATTACTCCAAGGTATTTAATACTATTTGCAGCTATTATAAAGGGTGATGTTTCCCTTATTTTTTTTTTTAGCCCCTTTATCTTTAGTGTATAGGAGGGCTACTGATTTCTTTTAGTTAATCTTGTATCCTGCTACATTGCTGAAGGTGTTTATCAGTTGTAGAAGTTTCCTGGTAGAATTTTGTGAATCACTTATGTATATAATCATGTCATCTGTAAATAGAGTTAATTTGACCTCTTGCTTTCCAATTTGTATCCCCTTAATCTCCTTTTGTTCTTTTATTGCTTTAGTTAAAACTTTGAGAACTATGTTGAATAGATGGAAGAAGAGGGGGCAGCCTTGTGTAGTTCCTGATTTTAGTGGGATTGCTTTTAGTTTTTCTCCATTTAGTTTGATGTTGGCTGTCAGCTTTTTGTAAATAGCCTTTATTGTATTTAAGTATTTTCCCTGTATTCCTGCTTTCTCTAGGACTTTTATCATGAAGGCATGTTGGATTTTGTTGAAGACTTTTTCAGCATCTAGGAAATGATCATGTGTTTGTTTTTCTTAAATTTGTTTATATGATGGATGACATTTACAGTTTTCCTTATGTTGAACCATCCCTGCATTTCTGAGATGAAGCCTACATGATCATGGTGGATGATATTTTTTATATGTTATATACTGTTTGCCAGAATTTTGTTGAGAATTTTCACATCAATGTTCATGAGACAAATTGGTCTGTAATTCTCTTTCTTTGTTTCGTCTTTGAGTGGCTTGGTATCAGAGTTATTGTGGCCCCATAAAAAGAGTTTGGCAATGTTCCTTCAGTTTCTACTGTATGGAACAGTTTGAGGAGTATTGGTATTAGCTCTTCTTTGAATGTCTGGTAGAACTCTGCACTGAAACCCTCTGGGCCTGGGTTTTTTTTATTTGGGAGACTTTGAATGATAGCTTCAATTTCCTTTGGTGCTATAGGACTGTTTAGGTCTTTAATCTGGTCTTGATTTGATTTTGGTAATTGGTACCTGTCTAAAAAACTGTCCATTTATTCTAGGCTCTCCATTTTTGTGAAATATAGATTTTCAAAGTATGACCTGATAATTCTCTGGATTTCCTGGGGGTCTGCTGTTATGTCTCCCTTTTTGATTGTGATTTGGATACTCTCTCTGCTTTTTGGTTAGTTTGGATAAGGGTTTATCTATCTTGTTAACTTTCTCAAAGAACCAACTCTGATTCATTGATTTTTTTGTTTCAGTTGTGTTGATTTCAACTCTAAGTTTGATTATTTCCTGCCGTCTATTTCTTCTAGGTGAATTTGCTTCTAACTGTTCTAGGGCCCTCAGCTGTGTTGATAGTTCTCTTGTGTGGGATTTCTCTAGTCTTTTCATGTAGGCATCTAGTGCTATGAATTTTCCCCTTAACAGTGCTTTCATTGTACCTCATAAGTTGGGGGTATGTTGTGGATTCATTTTTGTTGAATTCTAGGATGTCTTTGGTTTCTTTCTTAATTTCTTCCTTGACCCAGAAGTGGTTCAGTTGAGTGATGTTTAGTTTCCATGAGTTGTAGGCTTTCTGTGATTCTTGATGTTGTTGAATTCTAACTTTAGACCCTGGTGATCTGAAATGGTACAAGGTGTTATACACATTTTTTGATACCTGTTGATATTTGCTTTATGACCTGATATGTGGTCAATTTTAGAGAAAGTTGCATGAGGTGCTGAGAAATATGTATATTCCTTTTTGTTTGGGTGGATGGTTTGATATATATCTACTAAGTACATTTGGTTCATAACTTACACTAGATCCCTTATTTCTCTGTTGAATTTCTTTCTGTTTGACCTATCCAAGGGTGAAAGTGGGGTATTGAAGTCTCCCACTATTAGTGTGTAAGGTTTGATATGGGGTTAAAGCTTTAGAAGTGCTTCTTTTATATATGTAGTTCCCTTGTGTTGGGAGCATAGATATTCAGGATTGAGATTTCATCCTGGTGAATTTTTCCTGAGATGAATAAGTAGTGACCTTCTTGGTCTCTTTTTATTGATTTTAGTTTAAAGTCTATTTTGTTAGATATTAGAATGGCTCCACCAGCTTGTTTCTTAGGGCCATTTTATTGGAAAGTCTTTTTCCAACCCTTTACTCTGAGCATGTGTCTGTCTTTAAAGTTGATGTACGTTTCTTGTATGCAGTAGAAAGATAGTTTCTGCTTTTGTATCCATTGTGTTAGGGTGTGTCTTTTCATAGGTCAATTGAGTCCATTGATATTAATAGATATTAATAACCAATGATCAATATTTCACATCATTGTTGGTAGTAGCTTGCATTCCTTTTTTTCGGGGAGGGGGTTTCTTCTGCGGGCTTATCAATTGTCTGTGGTTACATGGGTGCTTCTGGTTTCCTTAGGTTGGAGCTTTCCCTCTAGGGCTTTTTGCAGGGCAGGGGTTTGTGGTTAGGTATTGTGTAAATCTGGTTATGTAGTGAAATATCTTGTTTTCTCCATCTATGTTGATTGACAGTTTTGCTGGGTACAGTATTCCAGGTTGGCATCCATGCACTTTTAGTGTCTGTATAATGTCTGATCAGGACCTTCTAGCTTTCATTGTTTCCACTGAATAGTCAGGTGTTATTCTGATAGGCTCTCTTTATAGGTTATTTGAACTTTTTCTTTGCAGCTCTTAGTATTTTTTTATCTTTTCTGTATGTTTAGAGGCTTGATTATTGTATGGCAAGCAGTCTTTTTTTTGTGAGTCTAGTCTATTTGGTGCTCTGTAGGCTTCCTGTATTTTTATAAGCATTTCCTTCTTTAGGTTAGGGAAGTTTTCTTCTATGATTTTGTTGAATATATTTTCTGTGCCTTTGAGCTGGTATTCTTTTCCTTCTTCTATTCCAATTATTCTCAGGTTTGGTCTTTTCATGGTGTCCCAAATTTCCTGGACATTTTGTGTTATCACTTTTTTGGTTTTAGTGTTTTCTTTAACTGATGTATCTAGTATCACTATTGAATCTTCCACCCCAGAGATCCTCTCTTCCATTTCTTGGATTCTGTTGGTCATGCTTGAATATGTATTTTCAGGTTGTTTTTCAGGTTCTCTATTTCTAGTTTTGTCTCAGTTTGTGCCTTCTTTATTGCTTCTCTTTTGGTTTTTAATTCTTGGCAAATTTCGTTCACCTGTTTATTTTCTTTTTTCTTGGTTTTCTTTATTTTCTTTCAGGGATTTGTTCATCCCTTCTAATTTTCTGTTTGTATTTTCTTCTATTTCTGGAAGTGAGTTTCTTATAACCTCTTAAGGCTTCTATTAGTTTCATAAAGCTGTTTTTAATGTCGTTTTCTTCTATTCCCTCTTCATTGTTATGTTTAGGTCTTGAAGCTATAGAGCTACTTGCTTCTTCTGGTGGTGTTTTGTTGACCTTTGTATTGCTGTGTGTATTTTTGCACTGCTGTCTGCCCATTGTTTCCCCAATTCTCTCTTGGTTAGTTCTTGATTGGCTTCTAGTGAGTTGTTGGTCTGAGGGCTCTTAATTAGCTATGTGCTCAGAGGGTCAGCAGTTCTTGTGAGGTCACAGTGTTATGCCAGTCGTCACCTCTTGACCTCTCACCTCTTAGCTGTGTGCCCAGGGACTTGGCTGCTCCTCCACTGCTATTACACCAGCTGTGAACTGGGTGGGCTGTGCTCCATATCAAAGCCAAGACGCTTCTCTCAGGGCCTGGGTTCGAGTGGTGGAAGTCACTTTCTGACCTTGGAACTCTCCACTGTGCTCCTAGGAATTCCCCTGCTTTCCTGCCACTACCATGCCAGTTCCTCTCTGTGCAGACTGTGCTCCCCACCCAAGTCGAGTTTCTTACCTTTGGGGCATGCACTCAGGACCAAGGGATCCAGCAGTTCCCCCACTGCTACCCTCTCAGCTGTGATCTGGGGAGGCAGCCATTTGTGCTGCTGCTGCTGCAGTAGAGTGGCAGATCAGGGGCTGTATTTACTTTCTTTTGTAAATTTATTTGCTCATTGTGTAGACCTGGCTTGTCCAAAACTATATAGACAAGAATGGCTACCTACCTTCATCTCCTGAATGCTATAATTAAAGGTGTGTGCCAACACCTTTAATTGATAGGATTAATTAATCATTTCTTCTATGATTTTGTTGAATATATTTTCTGTGCCTTTGAGCTGGTATTATTGGATCCTCCAAATTGGTTCCTAATTATTTCTGTTACATGTCTAAAGGTCTATAGAGTATGCAGCTAAGCACTGTTTCCTGAGAGAAAATATAGTATGACCAGCCGCCTCACCGTATGCTCCTACAACTGTACTTTGTCTGCCATGACAGACTGTACCTTCAAACAATGATTCAAACCCTTCTTTCTCTCTGTATGAGTTACTTTCTACATGTATGCGCACGCGCGCATGCACACACACACACACACACACACAGAGGACTAGACCTATACATTCTATACATTTCATTTGAAAATGAGCTGCATAGGTATAATACCTGAAACAAGAGTAGAAACATATATGCAGTCTAAAAATTCCTACTAACATAAACTATTTCAGATTAATAGTTGTTTTCTAGTTTAAAAGTAGATTCAATAAGCTACTCTTTTATTCTGTCATTCCTATATTCCTCCTTTCTATTCTTTGGAAAAAAGTTCCCTGAATCTAACCTCCTTCGTGTAGTTTCCTCCCTGAGAATGACCAGTAACAACTTGCAATCAATCCCCCTAAATGACGATAAATATCAATAACCCACTGAATAACCAAAAATCACCCATCCCACCTTTTGGGAATATGGAATTCATGTTCTCAAAATTACTTCCTGCTGTCTGGGGGCAGTGCCATCTTTAGGGGACCCTGAGAAAATTAAGAAAATGGTTAAGTCCTGGGAGAGCTAGCCCTGCTGTTTTTGTCCAGTCTCTGTGTGTTGGGAAAGTACAGGGCTCATCTGAAGTCCTGGCTGGAGTAGTCTGTGGGGCTGGACCATCACAGCTTGCAGCTCTGACATTGTTCTGGATATAGATTTTTAAGGAAATTGTAACAGAGGCATTTTGAGAGACTGAATCACCTGGCTACTTGCATTTATTAGTGTCTGTTTCCTTTGTTCCAAAATCATACAAACTTTTAAAGATAATACACATATCTTCATTAATTCAAGTATGGAATGTGTGTTATGAACAAATCAGCTAAAGATGATTTTTTTTTGTTCTATGTTTGAGGTAAAAGGTATTTGTCAGCTTTATAAGTCTGTTTGGACTGCATAACCAAATTGTAATATGAATCTCCATCCACGCCATATGAAAGGATGACATGTAATAATAAGTCATGGGGACAAGATTTATAAACAGAATTTGTCATGTCTCTTCCAGTCTCAGAGCTGTTTCTACAGTAGAGGGATTAGTTTATATGTTATCTGTCTTATAGTTTTTCTTGGTTTCTCTCTTCATGTCTGTAGTCAAGATTTTCAGAAGGTCTCTCCCAATCAAATCTTACCTTTATTAATTTTGAAATCCATAGCTTTTTGTTTCCTGGACAAACAAAGGCAAAACCTCTCCTCCAACACAACACATTTCCTGACTTCTACTCTAGAGTCAAGATGTCCTTACAATATATAGGCTGGTTTACTTTAGCAGCTTTTCTATGATTCAGTGTCTCTTAGCAGTGTTTGTTCTTCACTCATCAGTATTCAAAAAGTTCAAGGTCAACAAAGCACAATACAGTATCCAGACTCCCTGTGTATTCCCATCCTTTTGTAGATTATTTTTTATATTACTTAATTTTTTTCCTTAAAGACTTTATTCTCTTATTTTTAAACTACTTTTGTATGACTTTCAATACCCCTTTTTTCTTTCTTTGGCATTTTAGCCCATTTTCAAGCATATTGTGTTCATTTAGAGGCTTTCTTGGCCTGAACCTGGCTTTACTTTTATTTTACTTTACTTTATTTTATTTTATTTTTTGCATCTCTGCAACTTTTCTTTGACCACATGAGCCAAATCTTAAATGGCTAGGCTATTGCCACATGGCTCTACTTAGCACATGGCACTAGCAGCTGGCTCTGCTCCTACTCAGGTGTTCAGGCAGCAGTAGGAGCCACACCTAACCACCTCAGCTGTGCCTAACCATCCCAGCTATGGGAAGCTATGTCCACACTGTGGCAGACATTATTACCTAGCACATTGGCTATTCAAGTGCCCAGCTAGCTAGGTCTGTAGAGCATGAGACTTTTAATCACAGTGATTGGTTTCAGCCCCACATTGGACACCAACTATAATTGGACTTTCTTGTCTGACCAACAGCCTCCAAATAATGACAGATAAACTTATTATTAATTATGAAAGCTTAGCCTTTAGTTTAGGCTTGTTCTCAACTAGCTCTTATAACTTATATTAACCTGTTTCTATTATTCTATGTTCTGCCATGTGGCTTTTCTTCATTCTGTATGTCCAATTCCCTCCAAGCCTCACTGGTGTCTTTGTGTGACTAGACTCATCTCCAGTCCCTTTCTCTCCGGGTAAGTCCAACCTTTTCTCTCCTGTCTAGCTGTTAGCCATTCAGATCTTTATTAAACCAGTCAGAAGACTCCTTTCTTATACGATCACACGATCAAATATTCCACAACAGCTTTTAGTCATGGTTTTATCATGGAGGCAAAGAGTAATGAGGGAAAGAAGTCTTCTTTCTATTTTTATGATCACAAATACTTCTGCCAATGGTCTGCTCGTCTCTGCTAGGCATGGTAGATGCTTTTAGGGGAAGACTCCTGTATTAACTCAACTTTGTAGTATCCTTTTTCATCTTCAGTCAGAGATGCTCTTGTAGAATACTGATCATGTAAAGAGGGGTTAATGTCATTTCAACCCCAAGCATCATGACCTAAAGCTAAGCTTGCCCCAAAGGTGTCCCATATCCTTCCTTCTTGAACTACGTATGACCTTAAAGTACACATGCCTAGAAATGTACTGCTTAGATGAGCTGCAAAATTCTGTGACTATAACCAATAGTTATAGGTGTGGATGTTTACAGTCACCTGAAATGCTTGCCACCATGAATCTCCACACT
The DNA here is from genome assembly GCA_004025045.1 of Sigmodon hispidus. Lineage (NCBI taxonomy): Eukaryota > Metazoa > Chordata > Mammalia > Rodentia > Cricetidae > Sigmodon > Sigmodon hispidus. The sequence continues at coordinate 51,843 of PVIH01005200.1, forward strand.
TCCCTATCTGGGAGGCCATGGCTTTGGAAATTACTCCTGAGTTCTCCATGCTACAATATGAAATCTTTCTCAGCTCCATTATTTCTCAGCAGTGTTTCAATTTTCACTCAGTGGAATGTAAATGTTACATTTAGTCAGAGGCTTTGACTCCCTCCTATCACTCCTGGCTTCCCAGCCCTCAGCTTTTTTCGATATTACCATTGTTCTCTCTGGTCCTTTGCAGATGCTTCCAGTTTTCCCTAATGTACCTCTCTCATCTTTGCTAGAATACCATGGATAGCCCAGGTCAGCTTCCACATCCTTTGCAGAGCTTCTTTGACCCCAGCTCAGCTGTATTGCTCCCCTTCTTATCCTTTGGTAGTACCCTTACTCTCCTCATGATGCTTCATTTACCTTCTATCAATGACATTATTTATATATCCCTGCCCTGCTAGACAATAAGAGCCATGAACTAGAAAACATCCTGTACTGTCATGAATAGAGATATGTGGACCACCATGGTGAGAAGGCAAAGAAGATTAGTTGCAAATAAAGAAGGAGTCTTCTTCAGAATTATTTGAGTAGCATGACCAGTGTTCCTGTGATGTCTCACATAAAATGGAAGAAAAGGGTGTTGGACATTAAAATAAAGGCTGTGTTTGCTACAGATTAGCAAGAAATTTAGCTGAATTGTGACCATGCCTGAGGGTCCTGTGCAAGGTAGAATTCAATAGTGATGAATTAAGATACCTAAGAGGAGAACTTTCTAAGCCAAAGATATTGAAGAAGTTTCTTGGATACTTTTAACCGCATATGGTTACAGACAGAGATAAATGGTTTCAGAATAGAATCTATAATTTTAAAAGAAGCAGAGCAGAAAGTTCTGAAAACTTTGTAGCCTAGCCAAGACCAAAAAGATGTAAAATAGAATAAGCCAGGAACTGAGCCCAAAGACCTTTTAAAATGGGGTTTGCATGGATAGGGGGAGTATAGGTTCCTGGTCATTAAAGAAAGGCTTTGCCATAGACCTAGATGGGGCAGGGGATTTTCAGAAGCTTCCATGTGCCCTCTATAGGCTTACTGCCAAGGGTCACCATGGGACTCTGTTCCATGCATTCTAGAGCAGTACTTCTTGGCAGCTCACCTTGACTCCAGAGGTCGCAGACCAGAAGGCTCTAGCCATTGCTCTTGCCACCTTTTGAAAGGTTCCAGGTATACACTTCAGCAGTGTCCATCTGGTGTTATTTCTACAGAGTACAGTTTGTGGGGCCATGGTGACCTCTGCTCAGATTTAAAGAATTGACTGTATAGCTCGGAGTCCAGGAGGGAACATACTCTAGGAGTCACCAGAAAGTCTCCCCTAGGACAATGTATAGTGGAGCTATGGAGTGAGGTCTACACTAGACACACACTTCTGTCCCACCTCTGCACGGTGAAGCCATAGTGTATGATGGGAGCCTGGGAGAGTTACAGGCCCTAGATACCATAGCAACAGAGTGGTCTGAGGTCTTGGGGTCCAATTCTGACACTCCAAAGTTGTCACAACACAGGACAAAGAGTCAATTTCCCAACTGGAATGGGAATGCGAATTCTTTGCCTGCCCCACCACCATGTATTGAATGGTTGCTAAACATCTATTTCATAGTCCCACTTAGAGGGGCTCACGATTGCAGCTGCATCCTGCCCAGAATCTCACCTATGCCTGCCTCAGAGGAGACTGCGGTGAACTTTGGAGTTGGTGCAGGAAGGAGCTAAACCTTTGGGGCTGGTGAAATGGTGCAAGTATATTTTGCATGTGAGAGTAGCATAGCTTTTGAGGTCTTGTGACAGAATGTTGTGTCTTCAAAGTTTGTGAATTGGAAATCTAATCTCCAGCACAGTGATATTGGGAAACAGGGTCTATGAGAGTCTACCCTCATGACTTGCTTCATGCCATCATAGAGGTACTTCCTTATTGGTCAAGTGGTCTGTTCCTTTTGGAAAGATAACAAGCTGGTTTCTTTTCTCTCTTACCATCTACTATGGAATGATAGAGCAAGAAGGACCTTCCCAACACCCAGATCTGAGGAAGCAGATTTCTATTAATTATAAACTATCCAGCCTCTCTTATTGTGTTACAGCCACATAAAATGGAGCGTGTGTGTGTGTGTGTGTGTGTGTGTGTGTGTGTGTGTGTGAATGTGCACAGATGTCTCTGTGTGTGTAGACTAATTAACTTCAATTATCGTCACAAGGCAGATGTCATAAGAATGAGCCCTAAGACTCTCCCAGCCCTGCAGACAGAGTTAAGATACCTAAAATGATTCAATAGTGTTGGGAAGAACCCAACCTCTGACACAGACTCCCAGACCAAGGAGAAAGAGGCAACTCCTCTTTCTATTTCTGCAAATGTCAAAGGATAATCTTCAGAAATTAAAAACTCTGCACTCACCCTGATATAGGAGGAACATGGGTTGGAGTTTGTTAATTTGTTGCTAAGTAAATCAGGAAGATATTAAAAACAGCATAAAGCACTTGGGGAACTGGGCTTCACACAGTGCATGGAGTGCCTTGAAATGCGTGTCTCTGTGTGTACACATGAGGATATGACTTGGAGACATATCTGGTTATGAGCCCATGCTGCAGTCTTCTGGATGTATCTCTTCAATGGGACAGAGGTAATTTGCATTTCTGCCAGACAAGAGAAGACAAGCTAACCCTTAACTTCACAGTGTCTGGATGCTAATCAATACTGAACTGAAATGTCAGCAGAGGCAGTGTCCTGGATAGTTAAAGGGCCCTGCTGGGTGAGCGAACCAGCCTTAGTGAGGGAGAGAAGGATGCTTCATTCCTTTCTTTGACTGGATTCTTCCTGAGTTCATGCGCTTTCCTTAACACAATAAGTGTTTCACTCTGACTCCCACAGGCAGACCCACCTCAGAACTGTGTCCCCTTGAAGGCAGCTCTGGACAGGAGTTCAGAATTGCATCGAATGGGGCAGACTGCAGCATGGCCAGCAGTCTATCTAAAGAATGGTTTGATTCAGCCCTCACTACATAGGTGGGAAAACAGATGAATGAGAGGCAACATTATTCCCTGATATATCTCTTCCTGCCTTGTCTTTTGAGGTCCAATAACCTCAAAAAAATTTAGTAGCTTTTGAAACCTAATAATCATTGGTAGAAAATATAGCTGCCTTTAGCACTTTGATTCCATGATATTTTATTTGTATCTTTCTTACAAAGTGTACTATGCTACTTTACCCCATGTGTTAGTGACCATGTCAACCTGCTTTGCCTTTTGGTTTATTCAATGTAGGAATAGTATATCTTAGTTTGTGCCTTACTGAGTTGCAAGCCTGATATATTCTAGGTGCTGAAGAACACTCAATTGCTTGAATAAAAATTGCCAACAAGTTAGTGTCAGAAATGGGTTTGCCTCTCCTATCTCTTAGACTCTCCTTTGTGTGTCCCAGAGTCTCTCGAAAATACAAACTACTAAATCTCCAAATGACAGGCTACTGTAGTGAGTGACTACTGTCAATGATGGACATAGGTAGAGAGTCACCATTCACTTTTTTGACCTGCCTTAATTCCATGACATTGATCTTTCCCCTGCTTCCCTGGCTCCATTTGTCTAGCAGTCCCCGCTGCCTTGATGGCCAAGTCAACACCCATCTTTGGCTTCAGAGTCAAAAGTCTTCAAAAACTATGTTCTATGTCTGGTGTGTAGTCACAGCTTCTTAGGGGAAAGTCAGATATTTTTCTTTCTCTTCTGAAATCTCTTAATTTTTTTATTATGATTATCTGGCAAGGGCATAGAGAATTTTTTTAAGTTTAATTTATTCTAAATACGAAGGCCAGAGCTGTAACCCTGTTGGTAGAGTGCTTGTCCAGCATGCAGGAAGTCCTGTGTTTAGCCCTGAAAATTGCATAAATTAGGTTTGGTAGTAAATACTTGCAATCCCAGCACTCAGGAGGTAGAGGCAGGAGAATTAGAAATACACATAGCATGTTTGCAGCCATCCTTGGATACATGAAACTATATCTCAAAAATATCCATTTAAAATAAATTAATTGTGAAAAGATTATAAAATTTCACATTTAAAAATTATAAGGCAAAATATAATACACCAAAGATATATAAACTATCTATCCCTTTCCATTCTGCTTTTTTCCTTGTAGATAAATCCAGATGTATTAATGGGCAAATGTCCATCACCATATTTCTGAAGTTTTATGTTAGGAATTAATCACCCTCTAGGACTCCTCTCCTTTAGCATCAGTGGCTCACTTTCTGTCCCTCTCTGTGTGTCTGGCTGGTAAGGATCAACTGCGGCTATCTAGTGTCACTCTCTAGGTCAAGGTTTAAGAAGTTGCAATCTTCTATTTCCCATAATTGAGGTATTCACTATGGAGCCCAGTTATGACCCGTGAGGTCACCCAACTTCCTTCTTTGAAAGAAAGAGATGGTCAGTGCCAGCTTGCTAGCTATGTGAGTGATACTCAGTAAGTTTTCTTTCTTCAGCCAAGCTTCTGTGGCATAGATGACATTCTGAACTGGTCATATCCAACTTACAGACTTGTTGGCAAAACAAATGATAATTGTTTGAGATTATTATACTGGGATGGGATGTGTTACCTAGCAATAGACAAGTGGACTAGATTGTGGTGCCTAGAAACTTTCTAATTGGGTATAGAGAATTTTTATTGAGAGAATGTAGAAAGTATTAGAAAAGAGGCAATCTTAAATATTAAATTTCATTTTCAAATATAATTAATGGTAACCCTTTGGTATGTGTGATTTTATTCATTTTTCTACACATGCATCTAATAGCCATACATAAAAAACTATGATCACCATATTCTCCAGAACTTGCATGTTAAGTTAAAATATATTGTAAAGCTGTGCCCTGTTGACACATGCCATTTCAAGTATAAGTGGACATAGTCATGTAGGATGCCATTGTCCAGATGATCCTAATTTATTGAAACATTTAAAAATAGTCAGATACATTGCTGGTTTCTAATATGTCATAATTATAAACACTTTGAAGACAGTGATGAAGGTAAAATTTGGCCTATCTATTTAAAGCACCACTTATCGTGTGGGTTGTTTGGGTTATTAATTACAGCACTCACCTCCTTTCTTTCTTTCTTTCTTTCTTTCTTTCTTTCTTTCTTTCTTTCTTTCTTTCTTTCTTTCTTTCTTTCTTCAGTTCTTCCCGAGGCCCTGGAACAGTCAAGACAGAATTCACATGCCTTTCTGATTGTTACTTTTCTTTATCTGAGAAAAAATGGAGTCATAGTTACTGGGAGATGGGACCTCTGGTCCCCATGGTTTCTTTCTCATTCATTTCTTTGCACAGTTTAACTTGAGTGCATGTCCATCAGTGTGGACCTACGAGCATGAGCAGGCCAGCGCAATGCCACTGATGCTCTTTAGGATATTCTGTTTTTACTGTGGTCATCTGTATTTCCCACAGGAAGAAAGGGTGGGAAAGACTAAGGAATCCAGAGCTGCCTGAGAAAGAACCACATGCTTTCCACTGTTAATGAATCACTGGAAAGCTTGATTTCAACAGTCTTCCTGGGAGTGAAATGCTTTCCATGTGTGTGGCTGTGAGAGACTGCCTAGTAGCTCTGCCATCTGGAATGGGTATCTTCAACGACATGACTTTCCCAACTTTTTCTAACATCTCCAGGAACTAAGTGAGGCCTGGATGCCTGTTTGCTCTGAATTTCAATTAACAGTGAAACAGCTGAGGACATGGTTGGTTGGAGAGGCATCTTGATGAGAACTGTGTCATCGGATGTCAGGCATGGCCATGGAGCTCTCTTGCTTCTTCCTCTTCTTTTTGCCTGTTTTCTGCCTTGCACTGGGCTCTCCTCCTTTCAGGCCTGGCAGCAAGAAGCTCATGCATCTGTGGAGGATTATAACTGGGAGACGGGGTTGGGAGTACCACACATGGTTGATAGTTTTCTCATAAGGATTTCACGGAAATACAAGACAATGATATTCACAGATTCCCTTCCTGCTTGCTTTTTGGGAGAATAGAGAATAGTGTCTTTGTGTGCTCAGGAGATATGATAGTAGGGGATGCTGTGTTAGAATTGGCTGGCCTGTAACAACAGGACTCAACTCTCATATTCCAAAGTTAGGTGTTCTTCTAGCCCCAAAAGATGTCATTGAAGGGCAGACTTAGAGACCCCAGCTGCCACCATCCTGTTTACAAGATTACAGTGAAGCTGTAAAAAGGGCTAGTGTGGTCAGAGATTCCTTTGAGAAGAGCCATGTACTATGCCCTTCCTGGGATGCAATGAGTGAGATGTTTCTCTCCTTCCTAACAAGCTGAACTTTATAAAAGAATGGAGACCTTGATATAAAAGAAGACCATGGGTCCAGGGGCATGGGATGTGACTCCTGCCAGAAACATCCAAGGAACTTCTTGGATGGTGGTCCAGGCAGTTGGAATCAGAAGCATAGAAACTACAGGTAAACATGAGGGGTTCAGAGTGAGAGATGCAGGCTGTGGGGACAGTTCACCTCTTCTGGAGGCTTGCAGATGGGAGGGTCTCACAGATGCAAACACCCAGGAAAGGGGAGTTTCCCAGCCAGAAAAATCCAGGTCAATGCTAGTAATGCAAGAATGATTCACACTCACCTCTTTCCATTCTTCCTGTCCACACTGGGTTAGGGCAGACTAGTGGGAAGAGGGGCAGCAGATGGCCATTCTGAGAGTTCAACCTGAAACCGAGGGTCAGAAACTTGTTTCTAAAAGAAGTAACTTGTCACACTGGCTGGACATCTAAATGGTAAAAGACAGCTTGTGGCATTTCTATTTTATCTCTCAACTAAAAATGGATGAGATTTGGTGCCTGCTAGGGATTATTTTTAGGGAAGAGTAGGCCATGTTGGGTCAGTCAGTCGGTAGGAGATATAATGTTATCCTGTGAATTGAGAACACAACTGTCTTTATTTCAATATGCAAGTTGCATTGGTTATTTGAGAAACTATTTTAGTCTTAAGTGAACATCAAAAAATTCCCCTTTTATCATGAGAAGACCATTATTGTAATACCTACAGTGTGATGACTACACAAAACCTGAGAATCCTACAATTAATAAACAAATAATATACAATATAGTACTTATCATAGTTCTTCATAAAATGTACAAGTCATGACACCATGAAAATGTAAGAACTGCTCATTTTTATTATCAAAGAAACTCCCTGAGTAGAAGGTTATATTGCAAACTTTGTGGCAAAGCAAAGTTACTATGACTTGTTATTTCAAATTCTTCCAGTGTGAGAGAAAATGGTCCAAAGTGGTCATTCTTGTGGGGAGCAGTGTATTGGTTAATTATTCTTGCATAACAAAATTAGTGACATGCCATGGCTTTTTGTTGATGTTAGATCCAATCTAACCCTGGCTGCTGGCTGACTTCCTATGAGATGGCCATGTCAATTCACTCAAGTGAGGAACAGCTGACTGCCTCAGTTTCTCACCACAGGTCTGGGATGACTCTGCTTTGGGCTGCTGTGCCACTGTCTTGTCTTCCTTTGTAGACAAACAACCTGTCTAGGGCATGCTGTCATAGCAACCGGAAAGGCAAAGAGGGCAAAATTAAAATAGGAGGGCCTCTTAAGGCCTTGGCTCAGACCTGTTGTGTGTTATGGATAGTCACACATCTGAGTTCAGGAAGAAAGGGTGGAGATTCAACTATAGTAAGGTTAGGGCTGCAAGGAGTGGTCTGGAGCTGGGTCCCAAGTCCAGTCTGTCATAAGCTGACCTCTGTGAAGAAATGGAGGCCAGGAACTAAGTGTTGCCTACTGCAGAGAAGCAGTGCCTGTTTCTACACTGTCTCCTTAGTGAGAACTTGCTTTGGATTTAATTGGCCACCCAAGCAGGGAGGGTGGAGACTGTACTGAGCCCGCCAGCTGAATGGAAACACGTGTTTCCTTTTCACCTTTACAGAGGGTTTGGAGCCAAAAGACAGCTTTGTAATTCTGCTTCTGATTTATCATTTGTTATCTTGAAGACCTCTGACTCTACCACAATTATTAGAAAATCCACTAAGGGTCCTAGGAACATGCGTTGGGAGTGTATTCTCAGGACTCTGAGTGGGTGATAGCAGCTAATACAGGACAGGAAGGCTGGTTCAGCTTTGGAGTCCACTAAGGGAAGTAAAGACAGGACATGGTTGAACTATTGTTTATTAAATGCCAGTGATGTTTCAGGGACTGTAGGAGCTATTTTCATGGATCATCCAACTTGATCTTTATCAAAAAAAAAATGCATCTGCCAACATATCCAATTGATACATGAGCAAATGGATGCAAAAGCAAGTGAGTGACCTTCCCTGGTCCCATGGTCAGTGGCGGGCTGGGGTGACTGACTTGGTGCTGTGTGTTGTTCCCACACCGAGCCACCAGCTCACACATTTACATCGCCACATACATTTCCACTGGTACCTAGGAGTGCCTGGGTCACCCATCGCCTTCTCAAGGTGAGACAAAGATTGTAGCTAACGCTTTCAGAACCATCTGTCTTCCTAACACACAGAATGCCGTCTCCTCAACTGAACAGAAAATTGAGTCTACACCAGGCTAATATTTTGTAACTGAGACAGGAATTACCTTTCTTAAGTCCCAAACATCTCTGACCAGTTTTTCTTGCTTGTCATGGGCGTGAAGCCACACTTCTGTACTGAGACATGAAAACAGGCTCTACATTTTACTGTCTTACATGGACTGGATACAGGGTGATGTTACCATGGCAACTGTGGCAGAATTTAGGACGCAGAGGATATTTGGGTCCTGCTGCATCTTTAACCAAAAGTTGCTGTGTGACAGTGACAATGCCACACTGACCGTGTGTCTCTCCATAACGGGTGGCGGCATCTGAGCTTGGCATCTTCCCTATGCAGACATGTGTCTTTCACTCTTGGGTTTCACAAACACGTCTCTAGTGAGCAAATAGTTCCCTTCTGCTTCCCCACCCCCATTAACCACCCCTGCTTATCTTTCCCCTCTGTCCCTCCCTCCCTTCTTTTTTTCCTTTCCTTTTTTATTCTTTGAGAATTTTATACATGTATATGATGAAATATGATCAAATCTACCCTTATCTCTCCCTTCTTCCCATTCTGTACTTTTAATTTATTCTTTGAAAAACTCATACATGTATTACTGTATTTTGACCATATCCAAACCCCACTTCCCCCACCTCCAACTCCATCCTCATAATACATTTGCCTGTCTAATTGATGCATGCTCTCTCTCTCTCTCTCTCTCTCTCTCTCTCTCTCTCTCTTTCTCTCGTTTGTAACTTCTAACTTCAGTCGGTGCTGCTTGTATGTGCGTTGACTTATGGCTGTTTATAGAAGCATGGACAAACTACACTGGCCACTGTTGTCTCCCTCAAGGCCCCACCCTGACTTCAGGACCCCCACTCCCCACCCTAACAGCCTACATAGCACCTTCCAGCATAAAGAGATTGATTTTCTCATGCCATACAGGTTAGTGTAGTCATGCAGTGTCTTGTTGGGTCTCACCACTCTGATATGGTTGGTAAACAGGATAAATGTAAAAAAAAGAAAATGTGTTATTTTGGGGGTGGGTAGCTGGCGCTTCCCTGACTCATGAGGAGCAATCCCTTCCCTTCCTTCCTCTCCCCTTCTTTCCCTCCTTCCCCACCCAGTTCCTGTCCTCTTCCCTTTTCTTCTTTTGACAGGTCTTGCTGTAAGCCTCGGCTTCCCAAGAGCTGGGGTTACAGGCCTAGCCACCGTGGCTGGACAGACAAGGCTGGGGTTACAGGCCTTAGCCCTCATGACTGGACAGACAAGGCTGGGGTTACAGGCCTAGCCACCATGGCTGGACAGACAAGGCTGGGGTTACAGGCCTAGCCACCATGGCTGGACAGACAAGGCTGGGGTTACAGGCCTTAGCCCTCATGACTGGACAGACAAGGCTGGGGTTACAGGCCTAGCCACCATGGCTGGACAGACAAGGCTGGGGTTACAGGCCTAGCCACCATGGCTGGACAGACAAGGCTGGGGTAACATACAGTCCTTAGCCACCATGACTGGACAGACAAGGCTGGGGTTACAGGCCTTAGCCATCATGGCTGGACAGACAAGGCTGGGGCTACATACAGGCCTTAGCACTCATGGCTGGACAGACAAGACTGGGGTTACAGGCCTTAGCCCTCATGGCTGGACAGACAAGACTGGGGTTACAGGCCTTAGCCATCATGACTGGACAGGCAAGGATTTCTGAGATGACCAGTTGCTAGGCCAATAGCAGAGAAAATGACACTTATATTCTACTATTCTGATTTCGCTCTCACTAACCTGCTGTCTAACATACTCCAGGTACTTAGTACTTTAGAGGACTTGGCAGGTCCCGGACTACAGCAGAGGCCATCTCTAAAGGAGTCTTTAAAGAATTATTTTTAGTCCATATTCATTTTCTCTCTTGAGAAAATGGGTTAAAAAGTAGAGAACAGATTAAACTTTGAAAAAAATTAATTGACCCAGAAGGTGGTGGTTATTAATAGATATAGCAGAGACATGCTTACCCGTGGAGTATTGATCTACGCTTGAGGACATATGATGTGCCACGGCAAAACAAACTCAATGGCATTTGTAGAAATGTTTTTGTCTCATAATGCTTTGTTTGTGCATTATTTATTTATTATTTTTCCTTACTGGTCTTTTGCTTGTATATCATGGGTTCCAATTTTATGTTTTTATTCCTCCCTTTAATGTGTGTGTCTTGTGCCTTTTCTTTTTTTGTTGTTTTGTTTAATTCTTGTCTGATTTTTATTTTTATTTATTTATTTATTGCCTGTTTGTTTTCTAAAGAGAGGGATAAAGAAGGCGTGGAGCCGCATGGCTGGGGAGGTAGGAAGGATCTGGGAGGAAATGAGGAAATGGGAACTGATCAGAATATATTGTATGAAAAACTGTTTTCAATTAAAAAGGAATATATGGTGTGTGTACTTTCTTATTTTTGCTTTGATCTTTTACAATCTACACTTAGTGCTTTTGCAATAATTGAAAATATTTGAGTGTAGGTAAAGTCTGAAGTCCCTGAAACGCGATCCTGAGAGGCTGATAGTAAGTGAAGAAGAGGTCAGAGTGTGCGAGAGGGCATGTGGACACTAGTGAGGAGAAGAATTTAGTAAGGAGAACACAGAGGGTGAACAAGGCTGTGAGGGGCCGGGGAGGGAGGAGAGGCGGGAGAAGAACCACAAAATAGATTTTGTTTGAAAATGTTGTTATGGTGTTTAACATGTATGCTGACTTGAAGTATTTTAAATGTTAAAATAGATGTCAACCTCTTCTTTCAATGCTGTTAAGATTTCAGGCCAGTTCCAGCTAGTGGCAGAGCACATGAAGATCCAGGAGTTCTGACCGGTAGCCACTTGTCACAGTAACAGAAAGCACACTATTGCATCCACCGAGACTTCTGCTTTTTACATGGCAACTATGATATGGGCTCCTTGGTTTTTCAGCACTGAAAAAGAAGTGTAGAGTTTAAGGCCACACAGAAAGTGGCCTTCTCTTTTTCAGATTTCCTTATTTCATCACAGAGTGGTCATCCAGCAGAAGAAAACAGGTGCAGATAGATTCCCATTGCCAAACTAGGTGGAGCCAGGGGAGCCTTGCAGAAGTGAGGAGGAAGGGACGGTAGGACCCAGAGCTGGTAAGGACACCTGGAACCCTGGGAGCAGTTCAGGGGAGGACTGCAGATGGAATGTAGTTTATTAGAAAAGAATAAAAAATTATGAGGTGAGATTATCCAGGTGGGCGCTCAATGCCATTACAAAGATCACAAATAAAAAAGATTAGTTTATTTCTTGTGTGTGTGTGTGTGTGTGTGTACACATGTGTATACTCCATGTGAATACGGGCCCTATGAAGGCTAGAAGCAAGCATCAGCTCTTTTGGAGCTGGCATTATAGCTGATTTGGAGATGCCCAATGTGGGTGCTGGGAACTGAACTCAGGTTCTCTGATAGAGCAGCAAGCACTCAACTACTGAAGCATCTGTCTCTCCAGCTCCTCTACCTTCCTCCAAAGTGGAAAGTTCTTTTCCATGGAAAGAAAATTGGCTCTTCTCTCTGTGTTGTGTCTGCTCCAGCTATACATGGATTTGATGGGGGTTGGGGGAGGGGAGATGCTCTTACATCAGGAGCCATCTCAGTCCTGGATGCAGTTACATGCAGAGCATCTTGTGAAAGCAGAAACAGAGAGCAAATATATAAAGGGACAAACAAAATGTTAGAAAATGAAGGGCCTTGAGCCAAAAGCACCATTAAAATAACAGCATAGAATAAAACACTTTTAACTAGCTCAGGTCTTTTTGTTCATGATATCTAAAAACAAGACAACCATGTAATGCAAACATTATGAAAATTATTTTCTTAAAACTCAACATCATTCGAGAGACATGGATAGTGCCAGATCCTAATAATTACAAGGCAGCCACA
>PVIH01005200.1:69295-74166 GCA_004025045.1 Sigmodon hispidus
GGTGTGGCGACACGCATCTGTAGCCCCAGTTCTGGGCTGGGACAGAGCCAGGTGGCTCTCAGTGGTTATCCAGTCTAGCTCTCCTGGTGGGTCAAAGGTACACAGAAATTTTGTCTTATAAAATGACTTAAGGAGTGGCCAAGGCAGATACAAACTCAACATCTGTCCTCTACATGCATGCACACACATGCACACAATAAAAAATAGACTTTAACTATGTTTCCTTTGACTTCCAGGACTTAGTGACTCACAACCAATAAATGACTGCTGCTTACGACATTGGGTCACTTCATAAAAAGACCCACATCTGCTTTCCTCTCTTGGTTCTTCATCCTGAAGGAAGACAGCAGGGTAGCCAGAGGATATATTACCTGCTCTTAAAGGAAACTTTGTATTGGCACTGGTTTGCAGTGCCATAGCAGCATGCCACCTTATCAGCTGGTCCTCCTGTACTAAGATTCATCCATCCATCCATCCATCCATCATCTATCCATCCATCCACCCATCCCTCTATTCATCATCTCTCCATTCATCATCCATTTATACATCTACCCATCTATTCATCTAAAATCTATTTATATATTATCCTTTCATCCATCTATCCATCATCTATTCATCCACCTACCCTTTCATCCATCATTGATCCATCCATAATCCATCCATTTATCATCCATCCATCTATCTATCCATCCATCCATCCTGTTTTTAAGCGTTATTAACACAAACTCACCTAGCATAACACTGCAATGCAAGGGGCACTCACACAGAACTATGCTGGCAAAACTTTCTTGGATCTTTTCCTCCACAGAAAACACCAGAAAATGTGACAGAGGGACAAAGTAATAGAGTAAAATACCAGAGAAATGAGTTCTATCTTAATTCTCATCATGCCAAATCAACAAGACCTGGAAAAAAAGAATATTGAAGTGAGAGAACCGGGCTGCCTGTAATAAGAAGTTCCTGGCCCAGTCTTTCTGGCCTAGCCCTGAGGTTCAGACCCACTTAGAAGCCCCACTGCCACTTAACCCCAAATAATTACACAGAAGGCTTATATTAATTTCATGCTGGTTGACCTATGGTTCAGAATTGCTAGCTAGCTCTTTCATCTTATCTAAATCTATTTCTATTAATCTGTTTAGCCATGTGTCTTGGTACCTTTTCTCAGAGCAACATAGCCTCAAATAATCACACAAAGGCTAACATTAATTTTATGCTGATTGGCCCATGGTTCAGTCATATCACTTGATAACTCTTAATTTTTAAACTAATCCATGTTTAGCCAAGTGGCTTAGTACCTTTTCTTGGAGCCTACCTGTTCATCCCTATGATGCGAATAACTCTATTTTTACCTCTGAGGGTAGCAGTGTTAGATCCTGATGTGATTGTCCTAGGTGAGATTTATTAGGGTTTGCCTTGACAGTGAAGGTTATGGATGTGCATAGGCTAGGACAAAGCCCAGGGTTTGGACACTGGTTATTTATGCTGCTGTTGGATTCTGAGAGTAATTAACTCTACAACAATGGCGAACTAAGCCCTCTGAACAGACAGTGTTTTCTGTGTATTTGAATGTGGGAGCTAAGGCCTACTGAAAAAATGAGATAAAGGGTATTTACTGTGATCAAAAGATGGTTTGACCCTTGAAAGAGAGTGGATGATATAAAAGAGAGGTCCCTAGGAAAGTCTTCAACAGTAGTAAAGACTGTTAGAGAATTCTGTGGTGACTATAGCTGAAATTATAGCAGGATAATATCAAGGGATTTTGATGTTGACAGAAAAGATGACAATTGAAAAATAAGACTTGGAAATACCCTTCACCAACATTTACCAAAAACCCAAAACTTAGGGAAATTGTTATCTTTAGACTTGGTAAATGTTCCAAACAATACCCTAGCAGGACAAGGAATGCCTATGATGTATACTCCAGCAAGATTCCCTTTCCCAGTGTCTCACATTATCATACTGTGCACAGTTTCTTCATATCCCTCCTGAATCTTTGTGAATGAATCCTGGATTCATCTTAGCTTCCCAGCGGTTCCATCAGATTCCTCCTGAATCACCCAGCACTCATCTTCCTCCACAGAAACCTCACATCCCTCTGTGAACTCAGCAGATGTCTGGGCCCACTCCAGGAGTCAACACATGGCAAGTTCATGAACAAACTAATCCAGAGCAGGTGGAAACAAAGTGCTCAACTGAGAAAGAAGGGAAAGGGGCCCATTGATGACAGCATACTTGGCGTGAGTCTGAGAAGCTCTGTACTCCATCACCAGTGTGATGGAGCCTAGGGATTATATAGCTGGTTTTATATCATTGGATTTTTTAAATATTTATTTTTACCTTTAATGTGAATCGGTGTTTTGCCTGCAAAACTGTGTAAGGGTGTCAGATCTTAGAATTACAGACAGTTGTTAGCTGCCATGTGGATGCTGGGAATCGAACTCAGGTCCTCCGGAAGAACAGTCTGTGCTCTTAACCGTTGAGCCATCTCTCCAGCCCATATCATTGGATTTTTTGAGATGAAGCCTGAGCTGTACATCACACAGAGAGAGCCTACCTAATTTTTGTGTTCATGGGCTGAGTCTTTGAAATCAGCAGACACTACTGACTCCAGAGTCTCTATTTTTTGTTGTGGCATTTGAACATTTGCAGGCTCTGTTTTCTCACACATAATGCAGGAAAGGATAGGGTGCTGAGTTAGGGTGTGATAATGCTGTATGGCTATCACCCTGTGTCCTCCATCCCCCAGAGCACTACACTACCCAAGACAACATACAAACTAAACTCTTAACCACTCTAGAAGTTTAAGCCAACTATGCCCCCAGATGATCTTACCCTTCATCCCATGGAATTAGTATACTGCTCCCACACATTCACCATCACCATTGAATCAATAATCATGGTTAAACATGTCTACCTTTGCTCCCTGGTTTGTTAAGCCTACTTCTGTAATAATAGGTTTTTGGCCCTGTCTAGTCCCAAGGTCTGGACCTGTCTGCTGCTGCTTAGTCCCTTAAAAATGACTTAGAAACTTATATTAATTTTATTTGCTTGGCCTATGGCTCAGATATATTGTTAGCTAGCTCTTGTATTTTAATTTAATTTATTTTTGTTAATCTGCCTTTTCTCATGGCTTGTTGCTTACTTGTGTTACTTTTATATGTTGATTCTTGGGTGGCTGAATGGTGTCTCTTTTGACTAGGTCCTCCTTCCCCTATCCATGCTCTGATTTCCCTGCCTACTTCTAAGATGCCCGCCATAGCCCAAGATAGTTTTTATTAAAGAATATTCACAGCATGCAGAAAGACATCCCACATCACTTTTTTTGTCTAATCAAAAAGGTAGGTTTTAATTTTAACAAAGCAAAATTATATAAAACAAAACAAAAGTCAAACAAGAATTACAGTTATAATATTTATTTTATTTGTAACTTAACAAAATTAAAGAAAATATTTCATTATTTATTTTATTTTTGTGAGTCTAAAGTTTTATATCTAATTTATTTTTTATTATAACTAAAGAAAATTATAACTAATTTTTAATTATATTAAAGATTATAGAAAGATATAATATTATTTGAGTAAACAAGAAATGTAAGCAACTTTTAAAATCTAGAAATGACAGAGATGACATCTGGCTGCCTGGACATTCATTTAGCTTTTTTGTAACATTGGGGCATCATCTTTAGCCTATAGGCTTAAAGTCTCTGGCATATCTTTTAGTGATGTAGGAAATTTGAAAAACTGTTTTGCCAAGCATTAGTGGGTCAGTGGGACCATAGACTGTCTGCTCCCTGCCCAGGGAGTAGATGGGGAGTTGCGGAGAAGAAAAATGACCTGATGTGGTGGGAGGGGGAAGGGACCTTGAATAAGGATATACAGGGATGGAAAAAAAAATTCGTAGGGAAAGCTGAACACAAAGTAAATATATGTGTAGCAATCTTATTTGCATTATCACCCTTGATAAGTCATGCTTATGATTTTTATCTTCTTTATAGTTATTGTTAACTTTTCAGCATTTTAAATTCATTTTACTGGGTTTTTTTTATAAATGCAAAATAAATAAAGAAGAAAAAAAAGAAAAAAAAGAAAAAAACTGTTTTGCCTATTTTGGCATAGTTTTTAGTTAGTCACTAAAATTTGTTAGTCACTTTTTTGTGTGTTTTGAAGGATATCTGACAGGTTTTTGTTTTTTTTTTTGTTTGTTTTTGTTTTTGTTTTTTTTGCATGCAGGAACTTAAAGAACTATCTCAGCTTGTTTTGCCAAAGTTCAGAGGTAATTTTTTAATAAGTCTTGTATGTTTAGTTTATATAGCATGCTGTTAGACAGTCAATGTAAGAACAGTTTTTTTGTCAGTGGCTGTTGTTACAAAGAAAGTAAATTTTATATGGAGTTTTTTTTAATGTCTATCTTTTTTTTTGAAGTAGATTTATGTAGCCAGGAGAAGACTTGTCTCACTGTTTAGAAAAGTCTAAGTTTTAAAAATATTTTAAATGCCATATTTTGTAGGTCTTTGAATTGTTTGCAGATTATCTATTCAATTAAAATAAAATTTTGTATACCTTTAAAAACTTAATTAATATGACTATGAGTTTGGTTATCACAGGTGACTATTTAGCTGTATTTTTAAATTACACATAATTTTAAAAGAAATTGTATAAACATAATAGATATATACACATAGTATAACAAAATTGATCTTAAATTTGTATCAACAAACTGAAATTTATATTAATGTAAAATATTTTTAGATTAACAGTTGTTTTTTGGATTAAAATAAATTTAATGGTCTTTTAAATTCATTTTTGTATCATATCTCTTTTTTTTAGAAAGAAATTAACTATGACCATTAATCATTTATAATGAAAACAAAC